>JAQIXN010000400.1:0-40556 GCA_034698145.1 Proisotoma minuta
GATTAAATGGAGGTTTGTTAAAATTAAATTTACTCTATAGGTCCTGGCCATAGTGAAGACCTTTTTCACATTTTTAACCGAACTGATGTTGAACCGGTATCAAAGTACCATAAGGATTACAAAATTACAACCTTCTTCCAGAATCTATTTCTCAACTTGGCTAATAATGGGTGGAGCTTTCTTTAAATTTGATTATTATATTTATTTTATTTTATTTAGGAATGTCAAGTACCCTAAAGGAGAAAATTACGCCGAATTGCCACCGATCGATCCAAAGGCAAAGCAATTTCCCATGCTTTTAGTTGAAAAGGAAATGAGAGTTATGCAGATGATGAAAAATAGCAATGTTACCATTTTCTGGGATAGTTTGGGAATTATAGAGTTTCCTAGTTTATAACTATTTTGGAGTAGAACAAACCACGAAATACGTCACTAATGTGGCAACAAACTGAAAAAAGAAAATTAGTCAACTAATTTAAAGCATTAAGAATTAGCAAACCCACATTAAAAATCGTGCTATAATCCAAAACAAAAACGTGGCCGTTGAGTCCGACGACATGAGATTTTGCTTCTTGCATTATAACGGCAAACTTAAAGTGACGCTTTGGAACTTTGTCCGACATCAAAAACGTCCATTTCATCAGTGCTTCTTCGGTGACACGGCATCCTTCCCCAGAAAAATATAGAATCAAAATAATGTTTCCAAAAAATAGCAACGTCTGCTTCCGATCCACGAGATTACTAGCAGTGAAAATGATGCCAAAATTTACAGAGTAAAAGATGAGTGCTTCGGAAAGGTAGAGAAGGACGACGTCCCCGGAGGCAGCCTTTAATAAATTGCACAGCTTTTTCAGTGCCTCGTAATTGTCCATAATTTGTTCATAATTGTCGTCTACCTATTGGTAATTTTATATTGTGGAGTATTTGCTATATTATTACTTTATCGACTAGCGAACTGAATCCTTTTGCAGCCAACCAAATTATCAACGCCAGCATTAAAATGATGCCATCGGAAAATAGAAATGCCATCAATTGTCTGAACCAAACGGCGAGAAATGCGAGTGTCCCAAGAAGGACGTCAAATGGGCCAACGTCTTCCGGCACTTCCGTCTGGTCATAATTGCTTGTAATTAGGAAGAATATGAAACGTCCTTGGTAAACGTATCGCCGAAAAATATAGCTGAGAGTTATTTCGGTATTTTCCCAGTTTGGCAACACATTCACGGAAAATGCGACATTAATTGCCGCATTTAGCGTGTAAATGCTGCAGAAAATGTAGTTGAAATATTTGGAAGTGAATATGTTATTGTACTGGAATATTGGGAGATGGTCCTTTTGGTCAAAAAAGTTGAAAATGTCCAAGAAATGTTCCTTTTTTCTCCAGAATGCTTTGAGTATGTAAAGTTTATACAGCATTTTAGCGCCGTGTCCAAAGCTTTTAAAATACAACTCGGGAGATGTGTTTGAAGGGACTTGGACAAAGAAAAAGGACTTGTCTCGAGATTCTGAAAAATACTGAAGAATCAGCAGAATGTGGCCCACCAAACAAATTGCCTGCAAATAGATTGGTAAAATACCTGATTTATATTTAAAATGATACCTTTTGAAACTTGTTTGTCTCTGCTACAAAATGCCCATCCTTATTTCGTCGAATTCTAAAAGGAATTACTCCAAGCCAAAATCCAAAGTCAAAGAAAATTTTTAGCGAGTGGAGACTTTTTGGTAGCTTTTCATCTTTTGAGGTAATTTTTGGATAGTTGAAAAATGCTGGCTGACTTTTTTGCATACTTTTTTCAAAATATTCAACAGTGGCAATTGCCATTTTTGATAAAATAGAAGTCTTGGACATAAGAATAACGAAAATGAAGCATCAAATTAAATTAAGTGCACTTTATTTTTAGGAGTGGTGGTACATAATGTACATAGGATAATATAAACAAGTTAAAAAATCTTAGGTTCGGTGGGGTAAAACATTTGATTTGACTCGCCGGCCTTTGATAAAGTGTATGAATTTTCTTCCCTAATGCTGAAAGGCCGGCTCGACAAATCAAACATTTTACCCACCTCCCCCAAGATTTTTTAACTTGTTTATATTTTTTTCACACATAAAATTGTATTGGTAGTGTTAGAAATTGAACTCGTGACCTTAGTTGAATATAGCAATAGACGGTGTCATATAGCAACTCCAATCATCATTACCAAAAGTTTCTCAATTTTGCTCCGATCTCGATTTGGATTTTTGCATGTGATGTAGATTTCAGGTTTACACAATATTTTGTAATCAATGAGGCACCATTGTCTTGTACAAAGTGCCCAAAAACCGTTTTGAAAATTTCACATTAAGAGAAGCTACCCGAAATGTTAAACTTTTTTAAGATTTGAATTGAAATGGCACTGGCAATCAATATCCTCCGATTTTTTTGTTTCAACTTTTTTTCTCTACGAAGCATAGTTTTGTCTCAAAGTCGATGGAATGTTTTGAGACATATGCCGAAACGCATACTTAGGCTTCGCTGGTGACCATGATCGTGACCATGGTACCTTTGTCTCACCTAAGAAAAATTTCAATCAGTTAAAAGGAAGGAAAGCTGCTGCTAATATTACAAATTACTTTGAAAAGCTTAATTATCCCTTTGCAGGCAGAGTTGACAAGAGACAATACAAGATAATGATTCATAAATTGTATGAGGCCACAAGAAATATGTAATAGACAATTGGATTAATAGCTTGTCATCCTGGGAGCGTGAGAGGTGAGGCAGCTGAACCTGACTCGTCATAGATTTATGTACAACAAATGATCTTGTAACAACAATTTCAATTTAAGATGCATCAAATTGAATGATCTGTCGCATCCGAAAAAAATATATTTCTATTCAAACTCTAAATTGGAATATTGTGTAAGTGGCTGTGCGGTGGACCGAGTCGACTGGGGTGCAAAGATATCAGGGGAAAAGCAGCAGGGGTCAAGTTGTCCAATTCTTGTTTTATCTCAACTTTTATTACACTCACACTTCAACAGAACCATCATCAACTATTGCGACCCTAATAATAATGATATGATCCCACGTCGGAGCAGCAAGCTTTCGTCCATGACGCTATTTAGGACATGACGCAATATTCATTTGCTTTCCCGTTCTCCATGTACACTTATGTATTATTGTGGTAAGTGAGCCCTGAGCCCTTGAAATTAAAAACAATAAGTTAGTGAACTTTTAAATTGCGCTGCCATGTTGTGACTAAGCTGTAGCCAGCAAAAACAATTGAACTTTGGGTAACTTTCCCCAGGAAAAGCCATTAATTCAAGTACAAAACTTCATCTTCCCCATCTCCAGTAATTTGAGGCTGCCAACTTTCCCCAGTCCATCTTTTTTGAGTCTTTTTCTTACACAGTATAAACTAACCACTGGTTGTATTTAATACCAAAGTCAAGTCACTTTCTTCCTTCACTCGGTTGTTAATCATTTTTCTTTCGTAATTAAGCCGTTAGAAGAGAAAGCACGTGTTGAAACTTGCTCTTTTTTCTTCATTATTTCAAACACTTTCCATGTCATGTAAGTAGGTGATGCAACAAAAAAAGAACAAGGCCACAAACCACAAATGTAGCTCAAATTCTAGTAAAAAAAACTTTTTTTAGGAAAATAGTTTTAATGATGTCAACTTCTTGGGGTCATAATACAGCTAAAATAATGATGATTGGAACTGTATTTTAATAACCAGAAAAAAAAACTTTCAAAATACCGTCATATTTTTTTGTGTTTCTATTTTGTTTTCTCTTGTTAATTGTCTGTGTTGGAAAGAAGGTGAAAGCGGGGAGATTTTAATATACTACATACAAAATCCAGTCTGGCCGCTCAAGTTAAGTGAAAGTAAAATGGATGCAAATGTGGCAGACACTAAAGTTGATGGAGCAGGGAACATGAAAAATTTTCAAGTAAATTAACTCGAAACCTGGAAAATGTTTATGACTTTGTGGGAGGCGTCTTGCTAAGTATAGCTCCAGATTGTTGCATCCTGATTTTACCAAGAGGCTCATAACTTAAGGCTCTGTTGTATATTTATGGTGAAAGTTATCCAGGAGGTTGGCCGAAAAAAAGCACTAAACAAATGCACAAAACAAAAAGATTCTATTGAAATATTTTCAAGAGATGAGCAAAAAATAATTCAGCCTCATTAAATTAGAATCAAAAACAAAAAGTTTTCACTAATTACTGGATCCAAAAATATTATCTTTTGTTTGAGAATTAAACTAAACTTGCACTTTCAAATGCTCAGCGAGGGTTGAAAATTAAACTTGTGCTAATTGTGGGGATAATAATATAATGAAATGAAAGGCTTTGAGCTTTCTCCTCTTTGGCAGATTTAAGTGTTGAGGATCCAACTGACTGAGCAGCTTCCTTTTGCCGAAATTGATCTATGAGACAAAAGAGGGGCAGACACCAAACTTTATTTATAGCGTCGTAGTTTTAAAATCTTTAAAGACCATTCAGCGTGAAACCCTAAATTCCAAACCAAGTTATGCATTCAACCCTAAAATCTAACAAAGTGAAAGCTAAAGTCTGGCTTTGGCTTGGCTTCTAAGAAATTATTTTCTTTTGGCCATAAACAAAAAGTTTGGCAAGACGTAAAAAGAGGGTTGAAATGAGCTAGAAGAATTGAATAGGATGATAAGACTCAAAGAAAGAATAAGAGGGATGAATAAATATATATGACAAAGTAAAAAGTTTGCATAGCAGTTGCTCAACTCGAACCAATTCCTCTTTTTTACTCTTGTACAAATTATTTCTTTTGTCTCTCATGATTATTGAAGCCAGCCCAAAAACTTTACTTTTTGACCCAACAGATGCGACGCAAGCCATAAAATAATCGCAGCAGTAGTAGTTTATCTTTTTCCACCGACTTTTGTTTTCATAAAATAGTAAAATAAAGAAGCTAGTGACAAAGAGAAGTAATTTAAATCTTCATACAAGTCAATTCTATTCACCAGCTTCCCCAAATATTTAGAGAGAGAGGATGGGATGCAATAATGCAAATGAAAGTAAAGGTGGTTTGACATGAATCTCTACTCCCCGTGCTCTGCATATTACATGACACGGTGCAAATAACACAGAGACCAAATTAAAGGTGTCACATATGCAAACGCTGACGCTGCTCATTTCCTCAAAATATATATACCAGAAATACCAGAATCGCTTACAAACAAATAAATAAAGCAAGCAATTCAGGGGAAGTGAGTGAAATGCATAATTAATTGTCAATCTTTGAACAGAAATCCTTTGTAAAATAAACAAAGTGAAAGCAACCAAATACAGCAGCAAATGCGCAATGTGTGGAAATGCGATTAATATGAGAAAGTGTATCAATCGGGACTTTTTTGGGGAAATTGAGACGGGAATTGGATTAATGTAAAACTTTGATAACCTTTTATTCTAATGTAATTCATAAAATCAAACTTTTTTAGCAACTTTTTAAAGTGGAGGATGAACTAATATTTCCAGTATCGTCGTCAATGCGAAGGCTGTCAAAATCACTAAACAATTGCGACTTTGGAGGCGGAAGCGGAGGCAACTCGTCCACAGAACAAGGGAGGGGATAAATTTGAAAAAATTCATGATCCAAGGCCTATATACCAAATAATGACAAATTAATCTAGATGGTTTATTATGAATAAATAATTAAAAGAGCATTGACGCAATATTACGTCTTTAGCTGAAATCCTCTTGGTAGAATCGTAGAGGAGAAAGTTTTGGAGCAGTTCCTGATATTTAGGGACTTCTGAGGGGACGAGGATAGACAGTGGGATGGGATCCATCTCTCTGAAAGATATTTTGTTATAATCCGGAAGCTTAGTCCTCTCAGGCCACGAGTCCTCGTTTGGCGACCCCAAACTTGAGATTACCAGGTAGAGTTGGTCAATATCATTCTCCCCCTGCCACACAATGAATGATTTATCTAACAATCATGGGACAATGACAAAATGATGGAGCAAAATGGGGAACAAATTTAATGGCTTCATTGTTCCCTCATCCATCTTCCATTTTTTATACAATTAATTACTGGGAATAGCGGCTCTCCTTTGAGCATTTCTCCAAGTATCACCCCTGCTCCCCAAAGATCAACACCTTCGTCGTAGGCTCGAGCCCCATACAACAATTCTGGGGATCGATACCATCTGGTGGCAACTTGATGGGAGTATGCAGTGGTCTCTCCTTTGAAAAATAGGCGACAGAGGCCAAAATCCCCCACCTTTAAAACTTTGTTGTCGCCAATTAGTAAATTGGCTGGTTTCAGATCCTGTTTCAGAAAAAAATATTTTAAACAAAGTAAATTAAACTTGAAAATGTATAGATTTTATTATATATAGCTTCCTTTTTATTTAACGTACCCTATGCAAAATGTGGCTTTCGTGAAGGTATGCGATTGCTTTGAGTATCATTTCCATGTAAGTTTTGATTTGAGCCCCATTTAGTCGATAATTGTCCAGAATTTCCCAGAGATTGGAAGGCATGAATTCAAAGACGAGGACGAAAGCTAGACCTTGAGGGAATACGTCCAAAAGATTGACCACGTGCTCATGTTGAATGCATTGGAGTGCTTTTATTTCTCTAATCATTTGAACAGGGATTCCGTCACTGGAAACTTTTTTAAGTGTCACTTTCTTTAAGGCTACAATGTCTCCGGATACGGAGTGACGAGCCTTTAAAACTATTCCATGGGCACCTTCACCAACAGTGGTTATCACTTCGTACTCGTTCATTATATAACAGCAGTACAATTTTTGAACAAGAGAAAATAGAAAATGTCAAAAGAATCAATGTTTGCGTTCAACGTTTCCAAGCAACGACTGAAATTCGCATGTATCTCTAGAAACTGGGTTCTGGAAAAATCATGATATTCTTCATGATGCATATAATAATATGGATGATAAAATAATAGAGAAGCATATATTTAAACAACTAACTTTATTAGTTTGTAAAAATCTTAAAGTCTATTAAAAATAAAACTGATTCAATTCTCCTTTACTTCCAAAGCCTGCACAATTGTCTCCATCCTCCTCGTCGCTTTCCTCGTCTTCGTCAGCCTTATCTAATCCGCTGGGGGCCCAACTTGATTTGAGGAGATCGAGATCAGCATCACTAGTATCGTGTTTGGTGGCTAAATAAACTTCTTCGAATGCAGCCAAATCATTTCTGTTGAATATTCCTTTTGTGCATCTTTTCAAAAATTGAGCATCCGTAGTGCAAACTACTTCATCGGGTTTAAAGTATTTCAGTCGAGGCATGGTGGACCCTTTTTCCTGCTCCTGTAATTTTATCAATTTTCGATATGGAACTGGTTTATATAGTCCTGATCGAATTAAAAACTCGTGTCTGATTTTCATATGTTGTAAAGGATAGGATAACACATCACAATTTTTAATAGAGGCTGTCGAATGACTCATTCCAATCACGAGATATTCCAACTTTCTCTTTAAAATGCTCTCATTATCGGTCAGGGCTTCCACACTGTTAAGCACCACTTTGAGGGATTCTGCACTATTTTCAAAATAAGTTCTTAAGAATCCAATTCGACTTGTTATTTCACTTCTTCTGAGTTCGAAAACTGGAGGGAATTTGCGGAGCAGTTTTTGTCTATGTTTTTCTTTGAAACCACAGCCTATGAGAGTGTCGATTGTGTGAGTGATGTCGTTTCCTGACAGAGTTAGCACTGGAGGGTATTTGAGGACCATTTCTGCAGCTGCTGCTGGTTCGATTCCAAAAGATGATAGGGATTCCATAAACTTTACAACTTTCTCCATTTCAAAATCATTGAGCTCTGGGTATATCTATTTGCATTTAAAAACCAAAAGTATCATTTAAATGATCCATTATCAAAATTATAAACTATTATTTAACCTCTGTGAGTTTGATCCAAGTTTTATCTGAGTCTGACGTTCCTCTATCCGATCTTAATTTAAATTTGGCATTTGGCAACTGCGTTTTAATAATTTCGTCATTTAAATCTACATTGCTGATTGTTGAGAATCCCTGAGAATATCTGGAAGCCAAGTAGATGACATTTGTCCCTTGACGTTGAAGCCTAGTTCTTAACAATGGAAAAACAATTTTTGAAAGCGTTCTGGTTCCCATAATTGTCAAATGCCGGTTGTTTCTTCCGGCTTCTGCCTCTGCAACTTTGTTTCGATACTTTGGGTGTCGATATATTGACGCTTTCGTCCAAATTCCTGTTAAAAAAACCCAAAATAGTATCAAAATGTTATCAAGTGACTATTAACAATGCCCCAAATTTCCTCACCTATTAAAATTGTCGCATTTTCTTTTACTTTCTCTGTGTTTTTACAAAACTTGCGCTCCCTTGTGCATCATCATAAAATAAGCCTGCTCTGTCGGCCTATTAGCAAAAGCAAAGTCGGAAAAGTAGAAATTCTCCGCAGATTCCGGTAGAAAATCGGGGATTCGGGATTTTCGGTGTCGGTTTATTGACTGGACTGACATAAGTTGTAGTACTACTGCATAGCTCTCCTCTTCCTCATTTTATCGACACGAGGGCCTCGTTTTTTAATCACTAAAACGCCTCTGCCCCCAACAATAATTAAGTTTAAAGGTGCTATTAACACAGGCCAAATGACCCTGCTTATATTTAGTTCTTAGTTAGTTTCTTTTTGGGGCTGGAGCACCGAGTACAAAAACCGAGAATAATTAGCAATTCCAACCACGAACTGAACTCAACTCTTGAAGATAATAATGAATGACAATTATGTGGAAGTCGAGGGGGGTGTGGTCCCGGGGGGAGGCGGCAAAGCCCATCTAAACGAGGACGATGACAATCTCGTCCTTTGGGTTGGGAATCTCGATAGTAGGACTACAGAAAATATGGTGTACGAGTTATTCTGTCAGGTATAAGTCACTTATCATAGAACTAAGTATGTAAATTATTGAGTGATTATTATACTAATGAATTAATTTTTAACACTAAATTTTAGGCTGGACCAATTTTGCACATCCGTCTCCCTAAAAACCCTGATGGTCAGGGTCACAAGGGCTACAGCTTTGTAACTTTCCAACATGAGGCGTCAGTTCCGTACGCAATAAATGTGATGGACGGCACAACCTTGTTCGGGAAAAAGCTAAAACTTCAGCCTAGGCCAGGATCCATTCATCGAAAGGTACAAAATCTTTCACTAACTAACCTCATTATGTGAATATTGACAATTAATTTTATTGTTTTGCTTTTTCCATCAGCTAATGGATCAAAAAAAGGCAGAAGGGCGACTGGATAACTTCCAAGCCCAACAAGGGATGCCTATTCATCCGTTACAGGTCCCAACGCCACCTCAAGCAGCACCCCCACAATGGGGCTTTCCTCAAATGGCTCAAATCCCACCCAATATGTTTCTCTATCAAAACCAATTGTATCAATCCTTTACCCCTGCTTCCAGCATGAATATGAATGTCATGGCCATACCCTTTCAGCCATCCGCCGCCGCACAAATGGCAACCAGTCCTTTTGTCCAGCTTCCTATTCCCCAACAACAACAACAACAACCGCAAATGCACCACCCACAACAACATCAAAGGGGGCAAAATAATTATGGACGACCTCAACAACAAAATGGATACAATAATCAATTTGCAGGTGGAATGCCACCTCAACAACAACAACAACAGCAGCAATTAAGAACGGCCCCTAGTCCCCACAATCCTAGTCATTATTCTCAACAACCCCAACAACAGCAACAGCAGTCCCAAGTCCAAATGAATGGTTATCGAGGTCACGGTGGCGGCGGACATTATCAAAGCAATCGTGGCGGCGGAGGTAGACCTCAACGTAATGGTTATGCAGGAGGCGGGGGAGGGAATAACAATCCAAGATACCATCATGGACAGCAGCAGGGGGGAGGAGGAGGAAGAGGGATGGGGAACAATGGGGTGCAACAACCAGGGCCGTACATGATAAATGCGTTTCAAGGGCAAACATTGCAACTAGTCCAGTCTCCTGGGGATTTCCGCAGGGGACAACAGCCACAACAAAACTATTCCCCTGGTGCTCCCACCAATTATGTAGGTCAACATCCACAAGGGGGACAAGGACCCCCGGCAGCCGCAGGAGCAGCTAATGGTTTTCATAATGTACATGTATACCACTACTAGTCTAATCTAATTACCAAAATTAATTTAGTTTAGTTAGTGGTATCAAATCAACCCAGTCATAACCTACTGGATCTCATGAAAAGTTGTCATCTGAATTCATAACGAGCGTGCTGGTTACTTATATTATCCAACGTCTTCTTCTGTGTATTGAGGTCATTACACAACAAGCCTATATTTAGGGCAAAAGTTTAAAGTTTTGTTTGAAAATCAAAAAAGCAATCTCAAACTCAGGATTTATTATATCCCTTCCTTTAATGTGCCCTTAAAAACAAACAAACACTCAACGAAAAAAACTTTAACTACCAATCAAAGCTGACTGAAACTGAAACTGGAAAGATCTTCATAATTCGTAAAGCAATAATTTTAAGTATGCAACTTAAAAAAACAGATTTCGTAAACGGAAAAAAATTGCAAGCTTCCTTTTTACAGGAATTAAAATGTCACAAAAACTGAATTTCATACATACTTACATAAAGCAGGTATTTGATGATCCTCTTTTCTGCCAACTAAATGTCATCCTTATTGGCCAATAATTTACTATCATCCATATATATAAGAGAGGTACAATAAAAGTGATGATTTATAGACGTAGAAAAATAGTTGACCTTTTACACTTTTGAGAGCCGTTTAGTTATTAGTAATTTAGAAGTTTTTTTAGTAGAGTGAAGACGCACCAGCCCTCAAAAAACCTCTCAATAATAAAGACGTAGACAAAAATGTTCTCTTCTTAACTGTTATGAATGAACTATATTTGTAGACGTTTTAAAGTGTTCTCTGAAATTTTGTATATTTAATATTTTAGTACTGTTTCATCAATCTTGTTACGTACGTATGTTAATACTTCTTCTTAACGTGTTATTAGCAGCCCTTTTTTCTCGTCGGATGAATATTAAAAAAAGATGGAAAATAAATATGTTTTGGTGGTTTATTAGACATCGAATCATCTTTGAATTAGGAATTTCGAGTATAGTTTAAGATCTGAGGCGTCCCTTAAAAACGTTTTGGGGATAAAGTTGACGAGAACGATTTCACTAAATCCTTCACTTTGCGTTGGCTTCTCAAATAACGCCCTATCAATATTCAGTTAAAAAATAATTAAAAATTGATTTAGGTTTTATAGTTTACAACATACTGATGTCTCCGAATATTAAGTTCTACTTCCCCGTTGTTGAATAATCTTGCATTTCGAATTTCGTGAAAACGCAAATTATGCCTGACATGTGGCTCAGAAACGTCCATTACAAAGCATCTTATTGGAACT
This sequence comes from Proisotoma minuta, assembly GCA_034698145.1. NCBI lineage: Eukaryota > Metazoa > Arthropoda > Collembola > Entomobryomorpha > Isotomidae > Proisotoma > Proisotoma minuta. The sequence continues at coordinate 11,410 of JAQIXN010000400.1, forward strand.
TTATGCGAAGTTGCTAGCCTCACATATCCAGCTCTTTCTTCCCCGTCGATATTTCTTCTATCCACCACAACCGGTGTCTTTTTAATTAAAGCTTGAGCTATGGCGTCCAGTCTAGCTTTATGAGTTGCCATTTGAGGACATGCCTTGATGACCAGATAACCCTTTGGCTCAAGAGTCGTCTCCACAAAACGACTCTTCCCACTCGCAACACTTCCACACATGACAATTACTTCTACTTTATTATTGTATCGAATATGCTCATTGTTTCTAGTCACGGGCTCACTCCGCATGTAAACTGAAGGACAAAAGCTCGGCAGAGCAAATGGCTCTTCGACTGAATCCAGGAAAAACTGTTCCGGAGTTTTAAAATTTGTTCCTGCATTTAAAGCAAAGAGTCGGTCTCCTTTGGAAATATCTCGGGGTCGCCCTGCACAATCTCCACAGAAAAATGAGCCTGACCAATTTGGCTCAACTCCCTCATTGTATAGCTGACTGTAAACGTCCCAAACGAATGGAGCTGGCTTCAAGAATTCTGTCCCTTCTTTGGCCGCAAAAACAATTACGGGAAGTCCTAATTCTAATACAACTTCCTCAATTATCTGTTTGCTGTATTTGTAACCAGCTTTGGCTTTGTTTGTTACGATTATGAATTTGTGGTCGGGATTTTTGGAGAAGAACTCTTTAAGTCTTGACACTGTATTTGGATACATAAACTCCCAAAAGCGCTCATTGTTGTCTAAAGGTGTAGGTTTAATTAAAGTAGAGTCTAAATCAAAGCCTGCAATTTTTGCTCTGGATTTTAAAACATATTCTTTTTCATATGCAAGTATCGGTAGCCGACCCAAGATCCCGTTTACAAACGTCCAGTCTTCATCTGTTATCTTCTTCCCTTCAGCCTCGCCTCCAGCAGTAGTAGTGACATCGGGAGTGGCATCAGATGTCAAAAGAACACGACTCGCGTCTTCACGAATCATAGCCGCGTCTGCAGAATCTACCATCCTGTCCAAAACGCTTTGATCTACATTTTCTGTGTTGGAAAATGCGTTTTCATCATGTTCTGGGATCGGCTCCGTTGGAGGATTGTTATCGACTGTGGAGACAGTTCCTGACGACTGTGGGGATATTGGTTCAATAATATTATTCTGAAATTTTTGAACCCCTTTTGTATTGTGTAGGAGTGGCTGTTCGGTTCCCAAACTATTTTTCCTCTGTTGTGCAGGTGTTAATGGCAGAGGACCTGTCCAAGCTTTTATTTGATAGACATAAGTCCCAAACGTAAGATCAACCAAGTCTTCAGTGTTTACAAGAGCTTCTTCCCCTCGACGAAGAACTTGTTGGAAGTTAATTAAGCACTTTGTAACGCCAAGGTTCTTGAGACGAACTTTTCCTTTTTGATAGTCGGCTTGAGCTTCGACTGTCAAATAATTTGGAACATATTATTATATCTTTATGATTCTTATTTTAGAACCATACAATGATACCTCTTGTAAATGGAGCTTCTATTAAACCTGGACCTAATCTTGAAGGTTTTTCAGCTTGGAGCTCTATTGCTGGTACTTGGGGGTTTAAACAAATTAAAACGTATCGTGCCATAATTATCCAGTTATTTTATTTCCTCAAATTATCAACCCATCCACCTGTCTTTAATTTTGTGTTGCTAAGAATTGTCTCCATTTTGACCAAGGGTCCAAAAAGTGTTTGGGACAAAGTGCGTCCCTGAACCCTTCCAACGAATGAAAAATGCCATGTTACCAGTGGGTTGCATATTTTTATAGATTTTCAATCATTCTTATAAAGATATCATGTTTCAACTGATTGATGACAATATGTATAATTATTATGGTCAATTATTGGGAAATCCATAGCGTCATTGGACAACAGAGTCTCGTTTTGTACGGTATCGAGCAGCACGAGATTTTGGGCTGGGTTGAGATTCTCAACTCTGAATATTTGCAGCAATTTCGTATTAATTGCATTGCAATTACGTAACTACTTTCCCCTTGCTGCCTCCACTCACATTTCAGCCGGTTGTCATCTGTCCATCTCCTGACACTATTTTAAGATGATCCCTTCAAGGGCGTCCCGTTTGGCCGTCCAACCCGTCGTCCAACGCAATGTAAGACACGCTCTGACACTATTTCAATTCTTTAACTTTGCAATAGTTGTTACCAAATTAGTGCAAGAAATTAAAGTTTTTAAATTAGAATAATTAATTCTATGTTTTATGTCTTGGGATGAAATTCATTAGTATGGGATTCGAAAGGTAGGAAAGATCCCTATATATATACTTTCTTCAGGATAATAATTTTAGTTTAGATTTGCATAAATAAATTAGGCTTGATTGAGTTTATGTATGTATTTTAATTTTCTTATTTTCAGTTATGGTCAAAGTCCCTTTCAACAGAAGCCACCTTCGAGACGAAGCCTTACAAATTGCACAAACTGGACTCTGGCCCCTCCACTTCCGTCACTGTCACCAGAGATGAAGCTCTGAAAATGTAATAAATTATGATGATTTTAAAAAATGTAATTTAGGTAACAACTTTGACACTATTCCAATTCCCAGGTACCTTCAGATGCAGACAATTCGGCGAATGGAAACCAGTGCGTCGTCTCTCTATAAGGAAAAAGCAATCCGTGGATTTTGTCATTTGTATTCTGGTCAAGAAGCCGTTGCAGTTGGTATGCGGGCATCTTTAACTGATGTCGACAGCGTCATCACGGCATATAGAGCGCACGGCTGGACATATCTCATGGGTGTTTCTCCTTTTGGCGTTTTAGCAGAACTTTTAGGGCGCAAAGGAGGTTCTGCCAGAGGCAAGGGTGGCTCTATGCATATGTACGCCAAAAATTTTTATGGAGGAAACGGAATTGTGGGTGCACAGGTGCCACTCGGCGCAGGACTTGCCCTAGCTCATAAATATAAGGGTGACGGCGGTGTCAATGTAGCATGTTATGGGGATGGAGCTGCCAATCAGGGTCAAGTTTTTGAGGTATAAGAATAATTATTATAATTAACAATTAATTTTGATTACAAAATTATAAACTGTTTTAGGCATACAACATGGCAAAATTATGGGGACTTCCATCAATTTTTGTTTGTGAAAATAATGGGTACGGAATGGGTACTTCAGCTGAACGAGCATCTGCAAACGTAAACTATTACCAAAGGGGGGAATACGTCCCTGGAATTTGGGCGGATGGAATGGATGTGTTGGCAATGAGAGAAGCTACAAGATTTGCAAGGAAACATTGTACAGATGGAAATGGGCCTATTGTAATGGAAGCTGCGACTTATAGATATCACGGTCACTCCATGTCCGACCCCGGAACTTCCTACAGAACACGAGAGGAAATCCAAGAAGTACGACAAAGTAGGGATCCAATTACACATTTTAAAGAGAAAATGATTGAAGCTAATCTTGCCACTGCCGATGAACTTAAAGTATGCAAAAACGAATCATATATAAAAAAAATAATTTCTCATTTCTGAATCTTTTTGTTTGCAGGAAATCGACATAAAAGTTAGGGAAGACATTGACAAAGCTACTAAAGAAGCAAAGGCAGATCCTGAGATAAGCATGGAAGAATTGGCCGCAGATATCTATTGCAGTAACCTTGAACATTCTATAAGAGGACTCGTATCCGGAGATTCCTTAAAACATCCAAATATTGGCCCCGCAGTCAATGCAAAATAACAGCCCTTTTCTAAAAACTAATAATTCAAAGTAGAACGCTTTAAATTATATTGTAATTGACATTAATAAATTGTAGATGTGATACCAAAACAAAATTGAAATTGTTTCGAAAATATAATAATTTATCATTTGCAAACTTACCCCTATGTTTTTATTTAGCGTTCAAAGAGTGGGAAGAAAGCCGAAATTTTGTTTTCTCGACAAGAATCAAGAAAAGTGAGCTGACGGTGACGTTTCGAATACTTTCGACAATTTTTGACCGGAAATATGAGACCTGGCGCTTTTGAAACAGCAGGAGTTGGATTTGGAGAACCAGAATTAGACGCAAACTCTGCCCTTACAGAGCTTGATAAAGGTATGCTCTTTAATTATGAATGAGCTGACAGTCAGCTGCTGACTCAATTAATGCTCATTAATTTACTATTTAAGGTCTCCGATCTACAAAATTAGGAGAGCAAGTTGAAGCAATCGTCCGATTCCCAGTGCTTTTCGAACGCTATCCATTTCCTATCCTTATAAATTCTGCATTTCTCAAACTCGCCGATGTTTTTCGAACAGGGACCAATTTTCTCAGGCTTTGGGTCCTTCGAGTTTGTCAGCAGAGTGAACGACATTTGGATAAGATTCTTAATGTGGACGAGTTCATCAAAAGAATATTCAGCGTCATTTATGCAAACGATCCAATTGCACGTGCTCTCACTTTGAGGACGCTTGGAAGTTTATCTGGACTAATTCCAGAGAAGAAAAAGATTCATCATAGCATCAGAGTTGCTTTAGACTCTAATGATAAGGTCGAAGTCAGTGCTGCAATTTGTGCGGCATCTTCTTTTGCTCAGAAATCAAAGTAAATTCTTCAAACTTTAATTTTGTATCTATATAGTTCATTCAATTTTTTTTTTAAATCCAGGACCTTTGGGACCACAATGTGTATGAAGATAGCTTCAATGGTACAAAGGTTGTCGACGCCAATCGATCTCAAACTTCGACTTATCCCAATTTTTCAACATATGCATCATGATGTTTCGACTGCATTGATGGTTAGGAAACTTTGTCTTGATCTCCTCGTTAATTATCCATCTCAGCAATTTGTGACCACAATACTACACACACTAACCCAACTGGCTGCAGCAACAATTTCCGAATTAACTGAACAAGTCTCATTTCTTTTGGGATATTTGGAAGATTCACGGTCACAAGTGCAACTGAGTGTTTTGAGAGATTTAAAGTTTCTTGGAGAGAAAGGAGGGCATTTATGGGAGCAGGGACATATTTCTGCCCTAATTCAATGTGCAAAAAAACAAGAAGCTGCTGCAGAAGAATCAATGGAAGTCGATGGAGAAGATGTAAACATTGACAGAGATGTCCACTGTGCACAAATTGGCCACGCAGTTTTAGATGTGATTTACAGTGTTACCTCTTCATCTGCAATATTACCTTTTGTCCACAACAAAGATGACTCATCATTGAGACAAATGCTGGAATCAAATATTCATTCCCACGACATGATTTCAGCTCTCAAAGCCATCAGAATTTCAACTAATTTGGCAATCAACTGGAGTACAAATAATCAAGATTTTTCGTCTGGAAACACTTTAGTGGATATGGCGTCCAGTGGAATTGAGTCCTTGCTGACTTCTCTTTGTTGTCAAACAAATGAAGATCTAGCTGACGAAAAATTTAGAAAGGAAGTTTTCCTAGATTTAGAAAAATGTTTAGCGTGTGGAGTTCAACTTATTAAAGCAGACACAACAAAGTGTGAATGGCTTTGTGGAATTTTGATACGGTTGTTCAAATTGCCTGGAATTGCAGGTTCGTCCCCTGAAAAATATCAAACAATAAGAATAAAATAAGTTTAATAATATTTTTTTTAGTACGGAGTAAAAACCTTATTTCCCAAGCTATTGGATCAATTGGAAGTGTCGATATTGAATCCGTGATAAAATTTATGCCTGATATATTGTGTATATTGAAGAAAATAGATGAAAAGGAAATTGAAGAAGAAAGTAGTACAATGGCTACATTAGTAGCAATAGTTTTTCAAGCTCATCAAGGTCACAGCCTCAGCCCCAATACTTTGTCAATAATTTCAAGAATACTACGAAGCTCTAACTTATGGCTGGGTTACCGTATAGCCAGAAACTCTTTGAGATATTCTCAACCTGAAATAGCTGTAACCGCATTGTCCGCAATGAAGAACAAAGTAGCATCTGAAAACTTTCACAATTGGCTCTCGTCGTTAAATAGCGTTGCAGCAGCCGAAAACGTTTTATGCGGCGATGATGGTTTGCCCCAGAAACTGATTCCTCGAATTAATCAAGCCAGCAATTTGTATATGCAAAGCGTCGCTACAATCAAAGCCGCAAGTTCGCCAACAAACTCGTTGCAGTTCCAAATTGAATATTTGAAAATTCGATCAGAGATGCTCGTCGCATTTTCCAGTTTCCTAATTTCATGCAACACCCTTCACCTTTCTCCACCTGCAGAAATATCCAATTCGATTGCTACAATGATGCGAGACGAATTGTTGAAATCTGGTCGAGTTGTAAGTCAGTTGAGAAAATCAATCAGAGAATTTCAAGCCATTAGTGAAATGTATGGACGACTCTACCAAACTGCATTTGATGCTGATAATGATTCTTTGCAAAATATTCAAATGTGAGCTTAACTTGTATATTTCAAACTTTAATCTATTTTTTAACACAATGTATAATTATATATATTTTTTTTAAATTGAAAGATTACAACAGTTGTGCCGACTAGTTGCAAGAACAATTGAAAAACAAGTCATGTCAAGGGACCATCCTTCGTGTTCAGATGATGATCAATCAATTAATTTCTTTAATGAGATGAATTATGTAAATAGTGGAAATTCGTGGACTTTGATTGTCAGTTGTAAAAACGCAATTGAAAAGTTGAAAGAAATGAAAAGTTTGCCCGCACAGCCAATTACAATGAAGGTAATAACAAAATAGCAAAATCTATTACTGTTGTTAACTAACAATTACATAACTTGTCTTGCAATTTAGCATATTGAATGTCTTCGAGAAGTTGTACGATTGATTCTCGAATCTCCATTACCATATCCCAGATTTTTCTTCCAAACACTTCAACTGACAAGAGTGAAGGTAATTTTATCAGATATGCTGAATTGTCTGATTTTATATGCTAATAAAAATAAAAATATAAAATTTTAGATTGCCGTAAGTCCTCAACCTCGGAACGTTGGCGAGTCCGTAACAATTTTGCACGGAAACAATTTGGCTCTTAAAGTTGAAGGAGTGATTCAACAAAACTGTTCAAAATCCGACGAGTCCAAATCCGTATTTCGTAAACCAAAAGCTATTCGTCTGACTGTAATTTCAACCCCACTTCCAAACCCACGCATGCTTTTATTAGACCCAATGAAGGTATCAGTATATTATTTGATCAAAATTATAATTACAAATAAAATCAAAATTACTTTTAATTTTCAGAGCACACAGGAACCCACAACGCTAACAAAGGACATTACTCCCCATCGAGACTTTTTCCAAGCCCAATTTCTCCTCATGGTTGCATCTGGTGGGCTCACAAATGTCACTGTGGACACTTCCTTAGTGGATTTCGAAGGACGGGTTTGGATGACAGGTCCAAGAGCGACCCTTTCAGTTCGAGTCCTAGAAGACGCAAAACAGGGGACGACGAATAACCAACTTCCAATGCTTGGTCCATCATCCTCTCGACCTATGAATCTTGGCCCCAGCAGTTCTTCAATAATTCAACCAAGATATTAAAACAGTAAACTCAGTAAAGTTATAATTTTTCATACTAGTTTTATTCAACGGACGAAAAGGTTTAATAATAATTATCACAGACAAAATAATTTGATTTTTGTTAGTCATTATAATATATTAGTATTAAACTTCCCTATCAAAATCCGACTTTCCTCCACTTTTCTTAATTAGTTTTATTTCAGTAATTGTAATATCATGTCCAATGGCTTTCACCATATCGTAAACAGTCAGTGCTGCAATTGAAGCTGCCATAAGAGCTTCCATTTCGACTCCTGTATTGGAGCACGTTTTTGCAAGTGTTATGATTCTAATCCCTTTTAGTTCAGGCTCAAGCTTCAACTCCACGCCCACTTTGTTCAATGGAAGAGGGTGACAAAGAGGGATTAGAGAAGAAGTTTGTTTTGCACCCAGAATCCCTGCAATTTTTGCCACAGATAAAACATCCCCCTTTTTCAACTTGTTTTCCACCACGGCGTCAAATGCTTGGGAACTGAGGAGAACCAGAGCACTGGCGGTGGCTTTTCTGTTTGTGGCAGTTTTGTTGGTCACATCCACCATTTTCACCTTCCCTTCATCATCCACATGACTCAGTTTTTCTTCTTTTTTGAATGAATTTGTCGTAGAAAAAGTCCTAACGCTTTTTGGAAATGGCTGCGAGTTTTTCAGTAATGGCGTCGGTAGTTTGTAGTAATTAGTATTTATTGGGATTTTCTTATTTTCTGTAATTTAGATCAATAATTATTATTGTTAAAACAAATAGGCTTCAATAGAAAAAAACAAGAATGCGTTACTTGCATCAGAAAGTTGGAGGGTTGACAGAATTTTACCCACCTATCAAAATCATCGGACGATTTTCCATTTTGGAGAGGTTCATCATTCCTTTAAAAATATTACCATTAAATACATTATAGCAAATTTTATTTTTGGTATTTTAATTACCTGCATGTTTTGCATGTTTTCTCCCAACAGCTTTTCCGACAAGTTCCAAGAGTCCTTCTTCAGAAATTCCAGACCTAATTGCATCTCTTAATGAGACTTCTGCATTTCCAAATAGACAAACTTTCAAATTTCCATCTGCAGTGATTCGTAGTCGATTACAACCCCCACAAAAATGGTCCGACATTGAGGTGATGAATCCAATCTTTCCAACTGCTCCCGGTATCCTATAAGCTTTTGAAGTGTGATTCACTGAATCTTCCAATTTTTCTAGCTCTGGATACCGTTGTTGAATAATTTCTACCATATCTTTATATGCAATCATACGATTGTGATCCCACTTATTTCCACTGAACGGCATATATTCTATGAAACGAACGTCCAAATTTCTGTCCTTTGTAAGTTCCACAAAATCAGCAATTTCATCATCATTTACACCCCCTTGGACAACGCAGTTTATCTTTAGCTGGTTTCCAAAAGCACCACTATTTTCCGCAGCTGTAATCCCCCTCCAAACTTTTCCCCATGCGGTTGAAGGTCTTCGGGATATCTTTTCAAATTTTATTGGCTGTAAACTATCTAGACTAACATTTATGGAAGTAACTCCAGAGTCAATTAGTTGAGGCAAGAGTCTGGAAAGCAAAATCCCGTTTGTGGTCACTCCAATTGATTTAAGGTTTAATTTTGAAATTTCTCCAATGATTTCTGGCAGATCTTTTCTCAGTAGAGGTTCACCCCCTGTGAATCGTATTTTATCCACGCCTTGAGACACAAACGTTTGGGCCACGCGTACGATTTCGGGGGCTGAGAGCAGCTTTTGAGAAGGGGTCAGGGGGACGCCTTCTTCCGGCATGCAATACGTGCCTGGAGAAACGATTGAAAAAACTTTGCTAAAAAATCTATTAGTTAGTAAAATTTCTTATATTAAATCCATACATCTCAAATTGCATCTTTCTGTAACTGATATCCTGAGATAATTATGCTCCCTTCCGTGCTTATCTGTTAAGAAGGCAGAGAAAGGGAGAAGTTCTCCAGGAGGAGGAAATTTCTTTTTCGCTGGAGAGGCTGCGACCTGAATTTGAATAATATTAAACGATTACCATTAGCACAAACTGTTTCATCATATTGCATTATGCAATTTGCATAAATTGGATTGGAAAATGGACGAATGATATGAGAATGATATGATCCTTTTATTCATATGAAATCTCATTTTGTTTGATGGTGTAAAGAGAAAGCTTTGTTTGTCTACTCAGTTTGCTGGTGTTCTCTTTGCTTTGCTTTCTCCACGCATAGACGGATGTGATGTTGGGCACGGAGGCAGTGGGATGTGTTTGTCCCCAACTACAAAGATCACAGCCCCATATTTCACCACATGTCACTTTTCTCATTTACACAAACCCTAAAAAATTGTTCCCAATGTCTAATTTCTAATCAAAGCCCATTTTGAATAGTAATTCCAAATTTCTAGCTATTTTTGATTGTTCATTTGTATTTAATTACAATTTGTGAGCTAGAACAACTATTTGGAGAAAGTGAAAGCAGCATTTACTTACAGTGGACATTTTTCGGAAAATCCTTTCCGAGGACTTTAAAATGGTTAGTGGTTTAGACATGTTAAACTTTGACAATAACTTTTTTAAATTGAGGGGGAATGATTTCGGTCAAGTTCTCAAACAATTTCTTAATTTAACTAACTATTCTTCGTGATGTAAGCAATCTGTAAATTAAGACCTCTTTGTACACCTGTATTTTTCCACAAACCACGTGCCCAAATTATTAACCAACAGATAGATACACAAATGTTTTATCTGTTTAATGGGTATATTCCATAATGATTACAGAATACAATGATGTTTTAGTTGCTACACTCATCGTTTGTCAACATTATAAATCAAAGCATCAATCAAGTCTCATATTTAGATACATAAATACTTCGAAAGTATGATAACAAAAAAACAATTGCATGCAGTATCCAACTTCATTTTTTCTTCAGTCTTTAGAATTTTATGTAGATGTACAAGTTGTCCTTGAATAATGCAGTCTCATTATGTAGCACAACTTGTCTATCTAGGTATATAAAACGTGAATATTTTTGCTGTGAGCAGGCAATCTCAAATCTCAATTAAAACAATTTAATTTGCCTGTTTAAAATAAATGGATCATGAATGTTAGACTTGAAAGAGAGGTGTTATCTAAGACATTGAGGGAAATTGATCCAGTTCAGTTAGCATGTAATTTGCAGCGTGCTACAGATTAAATGCTTCCTGCAGATATACAACCATTGTACATAGAACTTCTATGATAGAATCCAAGAATGTCTAGTCACAGAATGAAAAGTAAAAGGTTTTCTATTCTACAACTTCTTGCTTTTATATAATCCAAGTATTTTACTCGATTAAAAATGAATATTTTAACATGGTTAGTTAATTGTAAACAGTTTCATTCCAAATTATCATTGCAGAGCTAAAGCTTAACCAATAAATACAAGTGTTATAATCTCTGCCTATTCACAATTATCATCAACATTTACGTAATGAAACGGTAGGATTAATTTGGATTTATTTATTTTTTCAGAATGTTGGTCCATGCTAATTGATTAAACGTGAGTACCATTTTTGATAATAAAAACTTGGAAAGTAACCAATATTTTTTTCTTCCAGACTGACATCAAAAAGTGACTTTCCATAATATAATGGTCAAAAGAACAACGTCAAATTGTTATAGAAGTAAAATTGTTCCAACAAATCATGTTCTCCTTCTCAAGGATTTGTCCCTGTTCTTGGAAAATGCTGATGAGCGTGTTTCTGCTTTCCCTCCTCCTTGTTCTTCCTGGAGAAAGCCTTCATTTAAGTGGAAGTTGGGAAACTGACAATTTCTTCCTCTTTCTTAGTAAATTCGGTTTCCAAAAGACTGAAGCAAATAGAGAAAAGAATGCTACTTCGGGCTACATTTTTGGAAATATTACAAGTGCCAAAGATGTTTCTTGGATGGTAGCTACACCTCCTAGTAAACGATTAGTGAAGCGAGAAAAGGAAGGTGATGGTGTGATTAGCAGTGATATTATCAAATCTTCTTCCAATTCCCCTAAAAATGGGTTAAATGCAATTTCCACGGTCAAAATGCTCAACGCGTCTTCGTCCACAAGTAGTTCTTCAACAACGACTGCAAAAACAATTCCTGCTTCCACTAGTGCTAAAACTACCACAACATCTTCCCCTGGAATTAAAGTCTTCCCTGCAACGATGGTCGTCTTGGATCGAGGATATTTTGTAGATTTTTACCGCAATCGACATATAGCCGATAAAGATGAAGCGTGTCGGCAAATGTTTAAACAAATCTCGCATGTCAGTTATGACCCTCTGTGTAACACGGAAGGATTAGAGCATTTTATAAAACGGATTCCATGTCCCATGGGACAAGTTTGTCCTGATGATGCTTCAAATACCAGCTACGTAGTTAAGGATCATCAGTTTACTTATGCCATTTCAGATCCTAATCAGCCAAAGTAACTACTTTCAACTTTAGATTGTGTTTTATTTGATTTTTTGACTACATAATCTTGTTTGTTTTGCAGATTTTGGTACGCGAGTCTTGTGGCTTGTTATCGAGATCCAATCACTTGCCAGTGGAAACACAGCGGAAATTCAATATCCGTAGATTATGATATGTGGCTTGTAAATGGAAATCCTTACACAAAAAACCAAAATCCATTGGAATATCAATTTTCCTTTGACCGACAGGTTTGCGATATTATATTTTTTTCTCCTTTAAGTTCAACTAAATACAATCAGTTATTTTTGTGAATTTTATATAGGATACTGTCGAGATTTATTTAGTATTTTTCATTTGCTATTTGGTATTATTTCCGTTGCAAATCCATGCTGTCATCAGGCAACGTCACGTTGTTCCAAAGTTGTTCACCGGAAGCGTGTCTCTAGAATTAGCTGCTGTTCTCGCAAATGTAATTCACGTATTAAAATTTTCGATAAATGGAGTGGGACATCCTTCCCTTGCCGTTTTTGGGGACGTGATGGATATTGCAGCTAGAGTGAGTATCAGTTACTGAAATATTTTGATTCGAAAAATGAATTAACCCAATCAATCTTCCATTTCAGGCCCTATTTATGCTGATTCTTCTAGTTCTTGCAAAAGGATGGGCTGTGACCAGAACAGAATTAACTGGAAAACCATTCATCTTTACAATTTGGACGGTTTATGGAGTGGTGCATATTCTGCTTTATGTTTGGAAGGAGGTAAACTGTTATTTTTTTTTGTAAAATGGTTCTCAAGCTCAAATTATAATTTTAGACTGAGGTGGATGTAATTGAAGATATTGACGAATATCAGACTTGGCCTGGTTGGCTTATCCTCGTCCTAAGAAATATTATCATGATGTGGTTTCTCTACGAGCTAAAGGACACAATGGATTCTGAGCATCAACCCCATAAACTAAATTTCTTTCTTCATTTTGGTGCAGCTTCTTTAGTTTGGTTTGTATATCTACCAATTTTTGCGTTAATTGCCCTCCAGGTAACTCCACTGTGGAGATCTAAGCTACTTTTAGGTATGTTATCTACATAAACAATTTTTTTTGGAAAAAAGCTCATTTGCTTTTCTTTTCTCATTCTAGGAATCACATATTCTGCAGATTGTTTTGCATTTGCTGTAATGACTCATTTGCTGTGGCCAACTAGAAGTCAACAATATTTCCTTCTTTCTGCTAAAGAAACGTCACTAATCAATGACGAGCTGGAAGAATTTAACGAAGCCCCACATGTAATTAATTCCTATGCTCGTCGATCTAATAATTTCTTCAGGGAGTCAGATTCTTGGAATGCAAATCAACATTTCAACGGAGTTGGAAATGGCTCTGTAATAAACGATGATTACAAGGACAATACTCCCCTAATAAAAACGTAGTCTCCATATATAAACAATCAAAACTTACTAAAAGTCTAGTCCATTAACAATTGTTGCAATTACTGAATCAGTTAAAGAGTGAAAAATGATTGCGTCCGGATATTCCGTCAATCGTCAATACAATTTATGAATGTTGTGAATTTAAGCTACAATTTAGAACTATTAGTGCTGAAATTTTTGTAACTTGTCGAACTTTTCATATTTGAAATTTGAATGTGTAGACTGAAAAAAAGCCAAAGGACAAAGACGCTCACTAAATAGAAAACATTTAAAAGTTTAGCTATTAAACTCAGTTACATTGAATTTAAATGTGATAAATATTTCAATTTTCGTACAATCTCAAACCCGATAACTAACTTATTAAGCGTTTTAAAATGTCTAAGGAAAACAAATTTGTTTCATAATAATAGTTTATATTGAATGTTTGCTTTTTTAAATAAACCATATTTATTGGTACTAAACTGTTTGGCCTGCTCCTATTTATAATAATTTCAAGTGACTGGTAATTTCATCAATTTGAGATACAGGAGCAGGACCTATTCCTAAAACGGTCATTGTTCCTGGTGCCACCTGTATTATTATTTTTAGGAAGCAAAAATTCATTAACAAAAACAAAACCAACTTTACGAATTAATACCTGAGTATGACCACCATCCCTTACAATTGCCGAGACTAATTTCATTTCGTTAGCCTTTCTTTGGAGAGCTTTCAAACAATTCTCATCGCCATCTGCTTTGACACATATTTTCGCAGCCCCTGTGGCTTCCCACATGTCCAAATTATTTTGATCCATGACCATTGCTTTTTGATAGCACATTACAGCAGCATGAGCGACCTATGATCAAACAATTTTTATTAACCTTTACATACAGTTTCAGATTAGTAAAATTATACTTGAGCTGCAATTTTCCCTTTCCCCATTTGCAAATCCGTCCTTACGACAAATATCATTTTATGATTTCTCCCTAGCCCTTGAGCCCTTATTGCTGCTAATCTGCTCAACTTTTTAAATGTGTCAATGCTTTCGGATTTTGAGGAGGACGCGAAGCGACGTAAAAGTACCCCACTGAGAAGTCCGACGCTAAATATTCCTAGACCAATACCCATTAAGTATTTGTCCTCCATTGCGTTTTATGAAGGTTTTGACTGCTTCTTTTTGCTGTTTTCTATACAGGTTCTGAAAGCTGCGACTTGTGATTGACACTGACGCCAATCTTTTGTCTCTGCTATGCACTCCTGATTTAGCAAACCTTTTTAAAATGTTGGAAAATGGAATAGCTTATTCTTACTTGAACGGAATAATGTTTTTCCAGGCAGCCGGTTTTCTTTAACATTCGTTCCACAGGGTCGTCAAGTTCCTCGTCTTCTTGGCCCTTGGACGACATACATGAACAATTATTGCAATTTTTGTTACAACTTTTGGAAAATTGAGACAACTGCAAATCTCAGTTTCAGTACTTTCAGTCGGTCAGCGTTTACTTTGTTCAAATTTTATGAAAACGTTTTGAGCTTTGATAAAAACGGGAAGATATCTCACTTTGCATTAATTTACAACAAACATTTGAACAAAAATTAACAAATTGGTGAAAAATTGACAAAATTGCTCCAAATTGATTTCACCGGAGAATAGACTTCAAAACTCGCAGTATACATTTTTGGGGCACTGTAAAATTTACAGTGTAAATTACAAATTACACTGTGTAATTTTCCAAAACAAATATTTTTAGTAATCAGATAAGACCTCAATAGAACGATAAGACTGAAGCAATGACATTTTTGTTCAATTAGAGTTATCAGATATTTTTAATAGTCATTTAGGAAAATCGCAATGTTGAAAAAGTCTGACGTTAAGGTTTACAAAATCATTGTAATTGGGGAATCAGGGTAAATGTACATTTATTTTTTTAAACCATTTTTAATTATTGTGTATTATCTTCCAGAGTGGGTAAAACTTGTTTAACTTATCGCTTCTGCAGTGGAAAATTTCCTATTTCGACTGAAGTCACAATCGGGGTGGATTTCAGAGAAAAATGCCTTGAAATTGAAGGAGAAACTATTAAAGTACTTTAAATCATGCAAGCAATTCAAACAACTAATTTAATTAATATACTATTTTTGACCAACAGCTCCAATTTTGGGATACAGGTACATTTTTAAAGCTTAATTACTATTTTCATTGATCAAATACTAATTTCTTTCAATTATTGTTGCGTTTTAGCTGGACAAGAACGTTTCCGAAAATCTATGATTTGCCATTATTACCGTGGCGTGAATGCCGTTGTTTTTGTTTATGACGTGAACAGCATGTCAAGCTTCGAAAGCCTTCCCTTGTGGGTCGCCGAATGTGAAAAGTACAACCTCACGGCGTCTTCTGTACCCAGAATTATCATAGGAAACAAAGTAGATGCTGGCCAACAAGTGGTCAACACAAATGCGGCACAAAAGTTTGCAGACTCGCACAATATGCCCGTAAGTTATTTTTTTGGATAAAATGTTATATTATAGTATTAAGTTTAACTTTTTTTTACAGCTTTTTGAAACTTCAGCTTTAGACGATAGCCACGCAAATCATATAGACTCAATTTTCATGACGATCGGGTACAAATTAAAATGCAGCAAGCCAATGATGGGTCCAACGAATGGTGACACTCCGCCGTCAATTGTCTTGCACAGGGCAGATGTGACGGCAGTGGAACATGAAGATGATGAAGCATCCTCTTGTTCTTGTTGATTAAATGCAATGTAAATTCGTAAATTGTAAGTTACCTGAAAGGACTTATTCCTCGCAAAAAAGGATTTAGTGATATAAGCGCAAGATTTAACTAATTTTATATATCGGCTCAAAGTAATGTAATTATTATTTGTTTTCTGTTAAAATACTAATAATCCAAAGAATTATTAAAGAGGTGCTTTTAATTTATTCCAAGCTCAGGTTAGTGCATAGTCTATCAATTTAAAAAAAAAATGTTCAAGAATTTATATTCTGTTAGTTTAGACCGTTTGTGACCTTAATAAAGTATGCAAATTTTTCATGAATTTTTACGTGTTTTAATATAGAGCGTCATAAATGTTTGATGAATTTTCATTATTGGTATATATCAATAATAAACAAATTGTTTAATGCAATGTACAAATCGGAGCGACTCAAATTTATTGATAACAATAGGCGTAGGGCACTTGACGAGTAAATATTTAGTTATATTCTAAAAATTCTAAAGTCCTATCACCTTTTTTTCAATCTTATTTTTTTCATGCGAAAATCAACTTTAAATGGCCTTAATTGAATAATTTATTATGGAATTATAAATAGTAACTTTTCGCTTTATAAAACGTTAGCTATTTTTTTACTGTCAAGAACTCTTCTACTTTAGGAATTATAAACTAAATAAATCTAAATCAATATTTGTTAAACTCGAAATAACATAATGATAATTCAACACTATCACAATTACAATTATTTTTACGGTAGCTTATTTATTCTTCGGTTGCTGCTTTCACGTAGCACCCTTCAATTACATTTTATGTCTCTCCCCGATTTTCTTCTTTCTTATATTAATCTTTTTTTTTCTTTAAAAATTGACCTTGCATACCGTGTTTTTAAGAAAAGCTACTAAACTCCATTTACACAAAATAAATCTTCCTCCCAAATACAAATTGCACAAAGATTAAAGACACGACAGATTATAAACATTCCCATGCAGCGGATTGCAGCTTTTTACAGTGAGAGTCCAATTAAAGCCGGATTTACTCAGTTAGGTTTAAAAGTAGTTATTATTAGTATTAGCTTGTTTTGTTGTAAACTAACATTATAGCGATTGATCGTGGGTAGGTTGAATTGGACTGGTTGTGGAATATCGATATTACTCTCAGTTTTCTTGAAAAATTAACAACATCCAGAAGATTTGGGCTCGATACTCGCTGGATTGTTAATCTTAACTTTGGATGATCCATCAGCTTCATTGTACTGAGGCCCAACACGTGCCTTGATTTCAGAAGCCATTGTCATAAAAGCTTGCTCCACATTTGTTGCATTCTTTGCTGACGTCTCCAAAAATGGAATTCCTAAACTGTCAGCAAATTCCTGAAACAACAACAAATAAATTAGTATGTGTTATTAACAAATAATTATTTCATCATACCTTAGCAGTCTGATAATTGACGACTTTCTTTGATGTCAGGTCACATTTATTTCCCACAAGGAGCTTGTTGACATTTTCGCAGGCATAACGATCAATTTCTTCTAGCCATTGTTTCACATTGTTGAATGACTCCAAATCAGTGCAATCGTAGACGACAATAATTCCATGAGCGCCTCGATAATAAGACGAGGTTATGGTGCGGAAACGCTCCTGTCCAGCTATATGAACAATAATAAAATATTAGTCACTGATTTTTCACAATTTTCCCGAGGGGATATAAAAAAGGGGGCCTGCCTGTGTCCCATATTTGTAATTTGATAGTCTTCCCATCTAGTTCAATTGTTCGTATTTTCTATTTCAAATGAAAGAGACATTAAATTATAATCATCCTTTGTTAAAAGTGTCGTTTCTTATTTCACTTACGAAGTCAACTCCTATAGTACTGATGTAGCTATCTGTGTACGTATCATCCTACACAAAGAACAATTGTTATCAAGGACAATGATCAAATTATGCTTATCCAAATTCCGAAACTTACTGAAAATCTAAGGAGAAGACATGATTTCCCCACTCCAGAATCTCCAATCAGAAGAAGTTTAAAGAGATAATCACTAGAATGTGTTTAAAAAATATCTCAATTTAGATAAACTGCGTCACTTTAAGGATTAGTCATCGTCATCGATCGTTACTCAATTATTTTCAACTTACTAGTCAGCGTTCATTGTTACCATTCAGTGGGGACTTGCACTTCTGTATAAAACCTTTGTCGTGGGTGTGGCTTTGTCCTTTTCTCTTACTGTTTGGGGCGTGGGCGTTTAATTAATTTACAAATCCACTAAATGAGTAATAATAATTAGTTGTTGGAGAGGAGGATGAGTTGTGAAAAAGTATTTTATTCCTATCAGCAGATGTTAGACGATGAGTTGGATATTATAAATACGCCCTATGAGATGGACGGCAGATGGCGCGAATATGACGCAGCCCACAGCGTGACAAACGACAAAGCGACGCCCGAATGAGACAGACGCCTTCTCAGCGTTCCCCCAAAAATTAGGAAATGTTTCATTTTTAGCTGATTTCAATTGATAGACTCAATCTGCCTCCGAATTCGTTTCTTTACCCTATACTTTAGTCATATTCAACAGAATTCATTTTGCATACAATGGGAAACAATTCTGGGGACATTTTAGATTCATTTTAAGCGTCCTTCTGCTCGTTTTCCTCATCCAACAGATTTATGGCTGAAGCTAATGAGCAATAGAGGGGAAAGTTGGCTAAAAGTAACTCAAACTACCAATGTGTGTGGTAATAGAAAAAAAAGAACGGAAGTAATAATATTTCCCTACCCCTAATATTTCAACCAACTAAATGCAAACGATGAAATTAATCTCTCACCATTTTGACGCTTTTTTTCTTGGGACTAAAAGCAGCAGCTTTCCTTTGTTTCATTTTCATAGCACATATAGTGCCATAAGTGTCTCAAAAATGATGTTTATAGGGAAAAAGAAAGTAAACGCTTTCGTTCGTTTTACTTGCAAAAGTTTATTGGGAAAATAAATTGAGCTGACCCGTCGTGGTTTTGGGAGTCATAAAAGAAATTAGTAGTTACTCACTTTCTGAGGGACAAAACAAGGGAACACAACTGAGGAGACCATAAATTAGTTTGTTAGAAATAAAAATTAATTGATTACAGTTTTTTATGGCTGGTTTATAATTGTGAAGGGGAAGATCGATTATGTTTATTGCCTGCCACCACAAGGGAACTCACTTAATCAGTTCAAAGACAATTTATTAACCTGGTCCAACAATAGATCAAACTTGGGGCAATAAATATAAGCCTTCCCCAGTGACACGTTTAACGAGACATGGATTGAGTTGTGAGCCGTCATGTCAAACAACCCCATCTAACGTGAAATCACAATTTTTACGTAAACGATTTTATATGGGATTGAGAAATAATGACCATTTGGACAATGTGACGAGATTGACGAGCTGTTCATCAGGCGAAAGTGGAAGGTGGTTTGCATTGCTTGCACACCTTTGTGAGAATTTAACTCGAATTACTGTGTGCCCAATCGATTTTACATCATTTCAACTCACGCTTTTATCCCACAGTTGTGATCTTTACAGTAGCAGTTTAACTTAACCTTTTGATGTTCCCTGCCCTTTACTTTGAACCAAAGGGAAATTGTATTTCGTTTATCAAAAACTAGACATATTTTATTATTTCAGTAGCCAACATCAAATGTAAAAGTTGGAAAAATGAAATTACATTTCTGGCATTTTCCTTTAGAGAAAAAGAAATAAAAATGTTTTCTTTGTTGACATGATCATTCAAAATATTTTTGAGTGATTGTATGTTTCAGCTTTATTCTTCTCAGCCATATTAATTCTATTAAGCTGATCTTGTAGATGAGCTGTTCGGAATCTGATCATTCACTCCAAATCCACAAATTATGTGAGCAGACATGAACCCAAACGATTTGAGAATAAATTAAACTGTTCAAGTGTCCCTTTGAAAATCTTTGTACAAAACACAAAAAATATATACATACGTTGTATTTGGAGAAAGTATTTGTTTATGAATTCTGTGAATTTTTTGCTGTTTATTTTTTTGCGACGCGTCATTTCGAGTCGGTAACAAGAGGGATGGACAACAAAGCCGCATCAGGGGATGATGTCCAAATATGTATAATATACTGTATAGATGACAAGATATTGGTAATTTCCTTTGAAGTTTATTGCATTCCGACAGAAGCTACTACGTTTACTGCCAATGTGCTACCTGATGCAATCTATTCTGCTTTATGACACTTTGCTTTTTGTTGTTTGATGGGCTGATGTCGTGTTGTGCTGCACCTTTTCACTCTTGATTAGTTATTCATAGTGGGTGGTAGTCACTGCTACTTCCAGGAAAACGCAGTCTCAATTCGCCTCCGGATCAAAAATATTTATTAAACCCTGTACAGTCGATAGTACAAAAAGAAATGGCTTCTTTGTTCTGAAATAAACTGAATGACAGGTACATATTGCCTTTTCCTAAAACTACTACACATTTACATGAAAATTGGAGTATTGGTGGAAAAACAAAAGAATGAAAGTGAAAGCGGATATACTTTCACTTGGCTCATTTTCCCCCATTACCCACTCGTTTAGGTGTTAATTAATAATATCCTATTTTACGTCATGTCTTCGTCATATTTACTATTGTTTAAACGGGGAAAGTTGATATACCATTTGCAAAATATAATACTACTGTGCAATCTAATATTTGATGAGAAATGAGAGCTGTCAGTTGTGAATGGATTTTTTGTTATTGAGATTGCAAATGAAGTTTACTAGAGCTGAGAGCTGTGGATTTGCATAAATAAATGGAATTGGAATTGCAGATGTCAGTTCTTCCACCGAAAACCAAAATGTTGTGCCATCAACACCAGCAACTGCCCACTATCAATTTATGGAGATTATTATTATAATATTAACGATACAAGGAGACTGATAATTCTACTAAAGCGTCATCCTCCGCAAATGATCTCTGAGACAAAAACTATCAAGTATATTACTATATAGTAATGACCTGAATAAATAAACGCTTAGGATACATAATTATGGGGCAATATGAAATATCATTAAATTGACCCTTCCAACAGTATTATCTGTCAAGATGCTAAATGGA
Source organism: Proisotoma minuta (assembly GCA_034698145.1). Taxonomy (NCBI): domain Eukaryota; kingdom Metazoa; phylum Arthropoda; class Collembola; order Entomobryomorpha; family Isotomidae; genus Proisotoma; species Proisotoma minuta. The sequence continues at coordinate 32,555 of JAQIXN010000400.1, forward strand.
ATAAATATAAGGACCGTTTGTCTTTCCGTTTTAAACTTTCATCTCGAGTCCCGCAGTTACATCCGTTTGCAAGTTTCATTTGAAGCCACAAACAAGAGGTGGTCGATTTGAAGAGATGCATGGGATCACGTTTCATTTGGGTTTTGGTTGGCTCAGGAAGTAACAATCCTATCAAATGACATGACTTTGGACGTGGTCTAAACTTTCCTCTAAAATCTGATAACTGACTGAGAGAGGAAATTAAATGAGACAATCTAAAACCACTGGAAAAATAAAAGTAGCCGCATGAAAAAAAAAATGTTGTGAAGACAGCAACTTGAACTGAAGTCAAGGGTTATTGCAGATTGCAAAGATTTGACGGCCGTCACGTTTTCTTTTTAACGAGCCCAGAAATTTAATTTTTAGGCTCCACAAATATACACGAACATTATGCTCTCCAAAAGGCCAGATTACTTTGCCCTACTCGATGACCTTATCAACCGAAATATATAACTTACTGTCTGTACTATATAAAATGGTTATTACACTGTCTGTCCGTCTACTGATAAAATTTGCTTTTTATTTTCAAAAAAATTTTTGCTTTTATTCAAACTTTTATTATTAGCATCCGATTTAGGCATTTGGAGAAAGTAGCATTTTCACTAACCAATACTATTAACTTTATGTCCAAGATATTTTTTTTTGTTTTCATCGCGTCATTATACCCACAATTTCTCAAACTCCATTTCCATCTAATCTAATCTAATTCCAAAACTTTCTCCGCAACTTTCATTTTAAAATCAAAAGCCAACTGGCCTTTTAGATACCACATTTGACTCTTGTTTGCAAATTTTCTTTTTAAGTTACTTCATATTTTTATTCCAACTCAGTTGTGGATTTAATGAGTGCAGACAAAGTTTGTGGGCCCCTTGGAAGCATTTGGATTTGGTGGAGCTTTGGCTGGTTTAGCAATTCAATGGACTACACCCCAGAGGACCATTTTCCAACTTCTTTCCTCTTTGATTTTCTCCTCTTACCTTCTGTCTTCCAACATGTAATGTAACTACCCAAAGAATTTGATGTCGTATCTTCTTAAACAAAAACTGGTCACTGTTTTGCTTGTTCATAATGAACTTTTGTTGTGTTTCTCAAAAAACATTGCATGTCACGATGATTAAAGTATTAAAAGTATTTTACTTTTATACTCCTTTCCACTTTTCTTTTTGGTCGGTGTGAATTTGAAATTCCGTTGAAGGCTCTGCCATCCGTTTCTGCATCACAAATCACCTTCTCCTCAGTTCTCCTAGCTTAGTTTCACGTTATGTGAAAGGTTCCCGACCCGTCTCGCTCTGCCCCCGGGTCTCCTATGAACCTTGACCTCAGGTTCGGCCCTACGAGAGGATGAGTTGTCCACCAGCCGAAGGCTCCGAACTCCCCCAAGGACAATAAAGGGAACACAGGATATGTCTTTGCTAAGGCTAATGCTTTATTGTCCAGAACAAGATACAACTAGTTTACTCTAAGATGGCTACATGGCGACTGGGTCCTCGAGGTCATCTTCTGGCTCCTATTTATAGGCTCTGCTAGAAGATGATCTGAATATTATTTTACAAAATAATCTATGCATAAGTTGCATAATAACCTAAAGTTATCTTAGTTTACATATGTGTTAACATATAGAATAGGAAAATATTACAATATTTTCATATGCTAATGCCCAGTCTTTATGGGACAAAATTATTCCGTCATATCACATCACATCATTCCATTTTTTTTTCTCTTTTTCTCTTTCTGCCTACGCCAAAATGTTGACTCATGCATGGCAATGTTTCCTTTAATTCCAAAGCTTGGTTGGGAAATAAATTATTTTAAAAATGCCAATTCACTTTCCCATATATTCCAGCTTTATTGTTAAGTGTCTGAAAGGGCAGGTGGATGGAGTAGAATTTTCTCCAGAAGCAATAAACCCATTATTACCAACACGCAGGAAAACTATCAACCTACTCACTTCCAATCATTTTGGCTATCATCAAAAACTAACTACAGCACTGGGATCCCATATTTCCTCCATAAACACAGACGTTTGTACGAAAGGTGTGTTGTGTGGAGAAAGTGCAAATGTCTGAAAGTGACGAATAAGTTTTGCTATACCCCCGTCAAAAAATTTACATCATTTTTGCATCTCAAGGCTAAAGTTGAGATTACTTTGGTGAAATGAGTGACATTACTTTTTCTTGACTGTTTTTGGCAGTGCAATTTCTCCATGATTTTTTGCCTCGCCATTCGCCATTTGAGTGGCTCGTCGTTTAATAATAATGACACTAGTTGGGAGGGTTGGGGAATTTATTTCTCTGTGTTATGGTCCGTGGATCTCATCTCATTCCTTCCCTTGACATGCTTCGCCAGTTTGTTTATTCAAGGAGTGAAAAGAACTTTCAATTTTTACCAAGTAATTTAAGGCGTCACTGAGTTTACCTACGACAAAACAAAACAATTCAATAAAGGCAATGGCCAAAGTTCAATACTTAGATTTTATTGGGGCCCATTGAGATTTGCCCTTTTCTAAGCTATTTCACAAAGTTAAAGACAACTTCAATCGAATTTTAAAAGGAGATCGAGAACAAATTTCCTTGTTTTTGTCCCAAACTCTTGAAATGAAATGCCCATATTCTATTGTTTTAATGTACAGGGAAAATTCTGCGATATATTTTCAAAGAAGTAAGAAATTACGGGAATATCACTTTCCCCAAATGAATAATTCAAGAAAAGCAAACATTTCTTCACTTTCCAATTGAAATAAGAGGGAGAGACATTATCCGTTATGTGCATTGCATTCCATTGCATTTTCTCATACGTTTGCTTAGTTTAATGGGGCACTCTCATCATTTACAATTTTCTTGCGAATATCATGTAAAATAGGGAGAAAATGAGGGACGTGGGATGATTGCGGTATCAGCAGCATTTGCATTGCATGACTTTTGCTACTTTTCTACCTTTTCTAATGTTCGGAGGGAAAGGAAATAAAATATTTGGCATGTGAATGTGAATTTTCAAGGTAGTTAACTATAAGAAAAAGGATTTAATGGCGGAATATCAAATTATCCATGAACTTATCTCGGAAAGAAATTTCCTCACATCTTATGTGTAATGATCCTTGTCAACTCAATGCGACGCATTTTTTTATTTAAATAAAAAATGTCTTCAATCACTGATATTTTTGAGATGATGAGACTATTGCAGGCAATTTACTTTCTTTTTATTATAATTAAGGGAAAATCCCATGATAGAAATTGAATAATTATAAAGAGAGATTGGATGAACTTTCGCTTTGATTAAAATAATAATTTATGGAAAGCTCTTTTGTTGTGGTCATATATGAAAACATCATTTTCCATAAGCTGTAATCACGCGTGGGAAGGTTTTGGTTGAGAACGAGAAAATTGAGGACAGTGTTTCAAAAATAAGCAAAAAAAAATAATTTTCCCAACCCCATCTGGCGGATTTACCTTTCGGTAAAGGATAACAAAAGATGAGATGTGAAGACTGACAAAAAAAGGCTAAAAAAATTACTTATTTAATTACACCTGACATTTGGGTGAAAGCTTCTTCCACCTTGCCCAAAAACTTCTATAATGAGGGTTAATATTAGCCATTAGAATATGAATTACTTTTTATAAAAAAGTCTCCCTCATTTTGGTTGGTTGTAAAATCGGGCATTAAGCTGATCTTTGGGTGAAAGGTTCTAAGACAGGAGAAAGTTTCATTAGGAGTTCGACATCTTTGATGAGATTAAAATGAAAGCTGCTGCTGCTCTTCCCATAATGGAGGGATCAAAGAACTTTTATTTCTTCCCTTTTATGAATATTCACTCAACCAGAAGCAAACCCAAGCAAATCCAACGTCTTTTCATACACAAGCCTCATCCTTAACTTGCTCAGGCAAAAAGATCAAATGTGCCTCAATTTACTAAATAAAGTGTGGAATTTGTAAATTCAACTCTATCAAAACGTTTGTGGCCCGAGTTTTGGAACTGCTCAAAGTTGCAAATATTGTACATACATATAAATAGATTTAGTTCACACCTCGGAGTGAAAGTTTTGAGAATCTGCAGGAGGTTGGATAGAAATATGATATATATTACACCACATTTGTTTAATTACACAATATGAGTAAAGGAGAAAATGAGAAGATGTTGGCCAACTTTGACTCAACTTATGTACTTTTGGCTCTTCTTCTTGATTATTAAAAGAGTTTTGAATAAGACACGAGCAGAGTTGGCTGGCATTTATTTTATTTCCTTTTATATTTGAGAGCAATTTATTATCCCCCTTTTGACACTTGCTAAATCATCCTGCTACTACCTCCCTTCCTTTGCTATTTATATTATTTGAAGCGTTAATCAAATTATTTTTATTCCATTTGTATCATTAGTCTTTCCTGAAGTGGTTTCCCTTCCCTTAATTAAATGTGCCCGAGATGAAAGACTAAGGACTGACATTTAATAAGGTAAATAGAAATTTATCTTTGGAGGTGTTGAAAGCAAGTAGAACTATATGATACAGATTTATAACGCAGACCACAATTTCATATTATGTGCTTCTACTTACAACTTGTGACAGACTGAAATGAAATGCGTTCTTCAAATGTGTGTATAAAGTAAAAGTATGTGTAATATATTTCAACTGCCACTTTGAAGATTAGCCCAAAAGTTTTGCTTTGCATTTGTAAGGAATGGATGAGAGTTTGCTGGCCTATTCACCAAATGTCAAATATATTAGGACAAATTTGAAAGGCCATGAATAACCAAAATCCGTTCAACTCATGATATGGTCAATCTATTCTCCATATTTATAGCTAGGTGTCAAAGGTCAGGCGGACAATTACAATTTATTTTAAGCAATTGGGCAAATTGAGACAAAGTTTGGAAAAAATGTAACAGTCTTGGGAAATCTTTAGTGATGCTATATTATGTCAGTAGTCAATATTATGACAGTTGTGAGTCTCTTTTGGGGATTCTAGTTCAACTTTTAGGCTGCTCTAAAATGTTTTACGGGTGGACATTTTACAAAAAAGGACTCTTGGAAATCATAAAAGTCTCCAGATGTAATTTCTAGATTTTAAATTGACGGTCCCCTTGAGAAGTGGAAGCAGAGAACTTTTCCATGTTTTGAATAACATTTGAAAGGGAAAACTTTTTTTTCCTTTTGCTATGTGTTCTATAGAACTAGAATCAATTATGAAATGATATAAAATCTCCAGTCTTTTTGTTCGGTTTCAATGATTCGTGAAGAATTGACCCCCGTTAATTTACCCTTTACAAATAAATGCCTTCAAAAGATCATTCTGTAATGGCAGCAAAGTGGAATAATAAAAAGTGCCACTCCAATTCTTTCTACATGCACAACTTATTTCGGACTTTGACTCAATTATGCGGCCAATAATTATGTCTGTCTGTCTGAATAATTTCGCGAATTTTCTAAATATACATATTCTGTGTAAAACAACCACGTTTACCTTTTGACATTTCCTTTGTTTTAAATAGATACGTTTGAAAAATTCAATTTAGACAATTTTTGTAGATCAAACGAGCTAAAAATAGAGAAAAATTCAAGGGAAGTGATCAAGAGGCAAGTTGAGACTGGCTCTCACTACATTCTCACATCCACTTGCTTCCAATACTTTATTGACTCTCACAATAGAACAAGTTGAAACTAGCAAGTAGAAAAGTTGAAACTACATCCATGAACTACTACTACAAGTCTCCGTGCTCGGAATGAAAATAAAACGGAATCAATTCTCATACAGACACCTGAATTTAGGAACCCGAGGCTAGTGACACTCCAACAACTCCATTTAACTATTTATTTCGACCATTCTCCCAGCGAAAACCAAACGGCGTAATTAAGCTGTGAAATCTGTTCTATTCTTGACCCCTAAAAAATATTTTACTTTGACTATTTTCCATATGTCTAAGATGCAAATGACAGTCCAGTTGGTGAACAAAAGTAGCTCTCGTAATAAATCAATGGGGTTGAGTTATCTTGGGCCTAAATTGCATTATTTCATCTGCCCGTCAGACTTGGTTCCAATCCAACTCTCAAAAAGCTCTTTTATCACTTTCTCCAGATAGCAATTAAGCAGCCAAAGCCAAGTCAGAGCAAGCAGATGTTGGATGGTGAGAAAGAAATCAAAATCTGGGCAGACAACATTTCATATTAACACATTTCTTCTTAATAGAAATACAAGGCAAACAATTTCCTGATAATTGCAGACAGCTTTTGTGCCAAAATAAATAAATTCATTTTCATTGCAATATACCAGTATAATATACTACTATGTATTATAACATGCATATTTAGAAAAGTGTCACAAATTTATAAAATCAGTTCTTGTGTGGGGCTATTTTTCTGGCTGAGTGACTGCAAACTTTCACTTTGATAAATAAATGAGATCAAAGCTCACTTTTGTTGGAGCAGCCAAACAAAGCCCATTTCTGAGGATGATTATATGAGCTAGATATATCGAACCAATTTGTTCTCACCCGGAAAAAGTCTCGAGCGAATATTTCCCATCAATTTATTTTGATCTTTGTCACATCCTTCATCTGTCACAGTTCTAAGCTCCTGCATGTTCATATGAATATATGCAATATGTTTGTAAGGAAAGAAAACTTTTGTTGCGATGCGTTGCTTTCACCCATTGCAAACGGATGTAATCAAGTGACAAGATAATTTTGGTCTGTTACTGCATTTACGCCCAGACAAACAGATATCGAAGTCACATAAATAGTTGCCATTTTCGATATACTTTTAATAAAGGCTCAGTCTCATTTTTTTTTGTTTCTTTGGCCCCAACCTCATCCTTTGCTCATTAACAGGAAGTGGTTGAAGGAGAAGATAATCTCTACAAAAATATTATTCAGCAGCAAGCAGAGAGAAATTTGGACGTGCTTCCAGCAAGATTTTGGCAATCTGAGGCTTTGAGTAGAAATAAATCCGTAATGGGTACAACGTTACAAGACAGATAAGCAAAACTTGATTAATAAATCCAGGATGTTGCGGTATAATCCAATGTACTCTTGGGGAAAAATTAATAATCGTTCCTCTAATGGCCTCTCTCTTTTCCAAGCAGTGGATCGATTGGATGATGCATTTAATTAATGCTCGCTGTATACTATTTAGCACTCTAAAAAATTAGACACCCTGTATGCATAATTCTTTTCGAAAAAGGGAGGAAAATTGTGAGAATATAAGAATAAGCCTCTGCTGCGTTAAATTTAAGTGAGTGGGAACGCGAAGATAAAAGTTTGGTCCAATTCACAGTTCATTTTTTAGCCTGACACTTTGCTCCGATTTATGAAATTTCAAGCTTCACCGCACCAGTTGATGAAGTGAAGGAAACTTGTTTAAAGTCAGCCTCAAAGGACTTTTCTCCCAAAGAAGCCACCGCAAGCCAACCCAACTGTCATTGTGTACAACCGCCGCATTTTGACACTGAACTCCACCTAAACCCTAACCCAACATGTTGAGCTTCAAATTAATGAATGGTGGTCGTAACCAAAATTTGTTTTCATAAAAAAAACAAAAAAAATGGAGTGGGAAAACAAGGCCTGGCTTTCTCTATTTATCTATCTGGCATTGAATTACGATTTAAGTTGGGGGAAAGCAATTGTACTCTTGGTAAATAACTAACAAGGGGACCACAAACTGTGGACTTTGTTAGATAAGATTCCTTCTTCATGCTGAGATAACCGCAAACGAACGGACTGAAGCTAAAGCGTGTCTTCATATTTTCTCTTCAATAGAAAACCTTAACAAGAGAAAGGGAAAAGAAAGGAACTTGGAGGCTTCAATACAATATATTTTCCCTACACGTTGTACTATAATACATTGCATAACATGTAGTTATATGTATGTCCCGTTTCTTTAAGATTTGAAAAAGAAGAGGTACAGGTTGGCAAATTAGTGAATCGCTTCACTTTGAGAATTTATTTTGACCTACCTAATGGACCGATTTTGATTTG
>JAQIXN010000401.1:0-40465 GCA_034698145.1 Proisotoma minuta
CAATACTAAAGATAACTTGTTTTATATTTTAATGTGTGTCTTGCCTAAGATCTTTTTTTTAAAATTAATATATTTTTTATTTGACAATTTTTAAGTGACGAGAAAATGAAATTTTTCTCTGTTGTAATCTATTACTATAATAGGTTGCATAGTTGCATATATGTGACATATGCATATGAATTTTTAGGATATCTCAGCCATTTATGATCCGATTTTGTTCATTTCTTTTTCATAAAATGTAGAATTTAAATGTCTTCAAAACTGCTGTGGCAGATTTTTTAATGTCTTATGAAGTTTTTGAGAAAAACCGAAAAGCAACTTTCAAATGGCCAAATTTGGGTTATAATGTCATTCGATTTCGCCCAACGATCAACGCGGTGCACTTCAGACCAATCCCTACAAATTTTGTTTAAAACTTTTTTTGGTACGAAGCTTAGTTTTGGCTAGAAGTTGTTTGACAGTTTTGGGGGTGGGGTGTGAATGCATACTTAGGCTACGCCGTAACCATGGCCTTAAATTTTGGTAAAGGCCATAGTTACTTTTGCGTCTTGCCTAAGAAAAACAGCGATAATTTGGATGCTATTATATAATCACATAAAGCCAAAGATGACGGACGTTTTCAAATGCTCCAAACTCTAAAGATTTTGCAAACTACAGAGCACATTTAGCGAACTTTTCAAACCTTAAATCACTTTCATTTGTAGACAGAAAAATAGAATGCAAGTGAGAGAAATCAATTTTTAAAAAATTCCAACAAATTAAATAAAGTTTCCTATCCCCCAGCTTAAAAGGGTAGAATAGGGACAGAGAGACAGATCAGCCACGCCATTAGCTAGAACCTTTCCCTGGTTTGAAATGAATAAAGGCTGTCAGTGTTTTGTTGGGGAGACAAAGCTACTCTTGCTTTTATTCAATCTTACTTTTACTCACTCCACCCAACAATGGAATATATATAATGCTAAATATAATAACATCAAGTCTTACAATATAGAAGTGAATAGAAAAAAATGTAATATAGTTCTAATGTGTATAAATTAAATTCATTTCTTTTTGCGGCCCCTCTTGCCACCTTTTCCCTTCGCCCCGTCCCCTCCTTCCGGTTCCTCAGGGGAATAAAGCGGCGAGCTCGGACTGTATGTTGGACTCGCAGGGCTGCAAAAATCAAAGGAAATTATAAAAGAATTGTAGGAAATTTTTTCGAGGAAAAATGTTTTACCTGTAGCTCGGAGAAGTTGGAGAATATGAAGGAGAGCTTGGAGAGTAGGATGGAGAAGTTGGACTGCAAATATAACAAGAGACAAAATTAGTTAAATTGAATTTCAAATCGTCGTTTTTTATAGAAATGACAAAGTAAACGCTCTAAATTGCCAGTTATAAACAAAATGGAGGGGAAAATATGTTTTTCTCAGTTGGTAAAATTGCATGCGAACTCTAATCTAGAACTCGTTTATCTCTGTCTCAAATTACGCCAGTTTCTTACCTGTATGTGGGACTGGAAGGTGAAAATGATGGAGAGCTTGGGGAGTACGAGGGACTCGTTGGACTGCAAAATACAAACATTAACATTAGTATTCCTTAAAATCTTTTTTAAAAGTGTGAATAAGGTGTTACCTGTAGCTGGGGCTTGTTGGGGAGTAAGAGGCCATGGGCGATTGTGGACTGTACTGCGGAGAACTTGGCGAGTACGAAGGAGAACTGCAACAAGATAAAGTTGGATCAGTTAAATAATTAATTAAATGTGCAATTAATTCAAGTTTGAATTTTTGATGACAAGTTGCCTTCCGTTGTAAAGGACACGTTAGGCCAAGCAACAGGAGAACAAGATTTCATGAGCTTTCGACATTATATTTACCTTGAAGTTTATCTTAGGTCAAATTAAAAGTTAGGTCCTCATTTCATGAAATCTTGTTCTTCGATTGCTTTAACCCATATTTACGGTTTATTTAACAACTCTAAACTGAAAATTGCTCCTGATTTTGGTCAAATTGGCTAACTGGGTCAACCACACCCACTGACTGAGATGTTGTGATAGAGTAAATTATAGGTGGCTTTGTAAGACTTACCTTGGGCTGTAGTTTGGTGAAGAGTTTGGGCTGGAAAGGAGAGAATAAATTAATAGCAAATGCAACAAGTGGAGTGGCAATAAATTTCCTCTATAGACTAAACCAACGCCAACTCAGGGATTAACTTTTAAGCTACGCTAAGCTAATGACTGCCTTGTCTGTCCGTCTGTCTACTCATTAAATAACGTCAAGGAATAATGGTTTTAGCCTCAGTTCAATTTACAGAGTCTAATTTAAACCACGAATTGAATCATAAAAGCTAAAAATTTGTAATAATCATCAAAAAACGTATTTTAAATTACTTCATTATCAGCATGAAAAATTGTTTCAAGATTCTTTCTAAATTCAAATATCTCACATTTTAAGCTCAAATCTAAAATCTAATCTAGAACGCATTTTAAATCGTTCCCTGAGCCGGGCTAGGTAGAGTTGGGTAGATGTTGTAGATATTCATACCTGGTTGGGGAGTAAGAGAGTGGACTCGTTGGAGAGTAGCTGGGGCTAAATTAAAGAGAAAGAGAGTTAGTTAGTCGCAATACTCACAATCTGGGTGAACATAAGGAGAGAAAGTAAGGAGAAAGTGAACTCAGACCTGGATGGAGAGTAGCTGGGTCTGCAATGAAACACAAAACCAAACACATTACAAAAGACAACCAACGCATACCACAACTAACTACAGGGGGCCCAAAAACAATTTTATCCACAATTTCCGTTTAAATTAACGCAAATCGCTTAAAATTCATCAAAACGAACTTGAAAATGAGTTTAAATACTTAACTGCTCTAAACAGAAAAGTTATTATCAAAAATTGAAAATTCTATTCTAAAAGTCATCTAAAACCTGACAAAGTTTTCAAAAGTAATTTTGGGCCTCTCTGTATATTTTTGTGGTAGGAATGAGGAAATATTTAGATACTTACGATGTAGGTGAATAACTTGGAGATGAAGGAGAGTACGAGGGACTGCAAACACAAACATTTTATTAAAATACATTATGCCAATGCTTAACTAATAAAATAACTTAATAAAATAAAAATTTAAGCTTGAGATTGTCAATTCCAACTCAAGATCGGATTAGTCCTATTTTGCAATTTCAGCTTTATTTTTACCTTGTTGGTGAGTAGCTGGGGCTGAAAATTTCAAAATTAAGAAACTCATTATTGATGGATAAAAAAGGAATCTTATGAAATAAAAGCTTATTTGAATATGAGCTTACCTGGTTGGACTGTAGCTTGGAGAAGTTGGTGAGTAGCTAGGGCTGAAATTTAATAACAAGGAAAAATTAGCTAGCGGTTGTAATTAAGCAGCGGACCCTGTGACCTTCAACCTAATTCATTTTGAGGTCACACTTTGAGTTATGCGTTATTACATTCGAAATTTTTCTTCAACTAAACACTATTCCTTTATACAAGGGCCCTGAGACTGAGACCCTTTTGACCTGAGGTCATATTTGAGCTAAAGCTTATTTCATCTGAAAAGTGATGTTTTCGTCAAGTATGACATTTGACCTTGTTCAAAGGACATGGCTGCATTGTCAGGACGGACAGAGAGAAAAAGTGTTGACACAGCCTAGCTCTTAGCCCCTTAATAATCTGGCTTAAGCTTACATAAGTCTACTTTGGAAGAACAAAGTGAAGTTGGGTTAATAATCCCTTTATCACTCTCGGCAATATTTCACAATATTCTAATCAATTTCATCATCATCACCAACAAACTAAAACTAAAGTCTAAAGTAAAATAAACTACAAAGCATTCATGACAGCCAATAATAAAAGTTTCTTAAAATTATTCTTTGTCTGCATATTAAGAATTTAAACAAAAAATTGCCGTTTGAACGAATTTTCTCAATTTTTTTCTTCGATATTTTTTTTAAATTAATTTTCCTCAATAAACTCATCAAGATGCCCAAATTTGATACCAAATTATGTTTTACCTTGTTGGTGAATAGCTTGGGCTGAAAGAAAAATAGAAAGTTTATTAGATTCAATATTCAATTAGAACTAAAGCTAATTAATTGATTAAATTAATTAAGTTTACCTGGTTGGACTGTAGCTGGGAGAAGTTGGGGAATATGATGGACTGAAAAACAAATTAGAGTGTTAATTAAATTTTTTTACGACGTAGTTGACTCTACTCTATTTTTTATTATATTTTGCAATATAAAAGCTCAAATTTCAAATTAATTTCCAGCCTGGTCGAAATTAGAATGAAATGGAGACCAGGTATACGCAAATTCTATTTTAATGAAAATTTTGTTTTTGCGTTGGCTCGGAACTGGTTTCTAGTTGTGTCTTCCGCTTGAAAACTTTAAAAAGCACTGAAAAGGCAGCGAAATAAAATTCCAACAATCCCAAATAGAAAATATTGAGATTGAAATGGACTCAGATTGCATTTTTGGTTGGTCTTAAGATCTGCAATGCTTTCGTTATGCCTGTCTGTCACTCAAAAAAAGTTATCTTTACCTTGTAGGTGAATATGAAGGACTTGTCGGACTGTAACTCGGGCTGCAATTAATTAAATAAGTAGTTAATTAGAATTCAACTAAAATACCAATTGTCAATTATACCTTGTTGGACTGTAGCTTGGAGAGGTTGGTGAGTAACTGGGACTGAAATTTTAGTTAAAATAAAAGTTTTAAAATTCAAACTGGCGTTGGTAAAAAGATGCCATTTAAAAATTCCCAATATTAACAAAAAAATGTTGTACCTCGTTGGACTGTAGCTCGGACTGTTAAAGATTAAACATTAAAGTCGTTTAGAATCATTTATTAATTTTTTAAGTGATTAATTTAAGTGGTTAATTTACCTTGTTGGACTGTAGCTTGGGCTGCAATTAAACAAAAGAATTGATTAGCAATGGCATCAATAAACTTGTGGTAAAATTGATAATTTTAGTACCTCGTAGGCGAATATGAAGGAGAGGTTGGACTGTAGCCATAACTGGGGCTCGTTGGAGAGTACGAAGGGCTGTAAATTAAATTAAAATTAAATTAAATTAATTAGAATAAAAAATAAATAAAAAAAATTAAATAAATTAAAATTAAATTAGATATTAATAATTATTACTTATTTTTTTTTGGTTAAAACTATTTAAATCTCAAAAGCTGATCAATGATTTAATTTAGACTAATAAATTATGGTTATTTAAGGCAAAAACACCAGCTATCAATAATAATCTTTTAAAACCAACCTGGTTGGACTGTAAGTAGGACTCCTGCCACTGAGTGGACTTGTAGGACTGTAACTCCCCCCTGGGCTGTACGTTGGCGAGCTTGGACTCATACCCCCCGGGCTTGTAATCAAACCGTAGCCTGGACTCGAGGGGGAATAATTTGGAGACACTCCGCCAGGAGACCCAGGAATATAAAACCCACTTCCAGGACTTCCAGGCGATCCCGGGCTTCGTCCTCCCGCAGGACTGAATCCAGAAATATCTGATTGAGCCGAAGGGCTGAAACCAGGCCCGGGAGTCATTCCTGTGCCTGGACTCCACACATCGCCATACATGGGCGTTGCTCCGCTCATCCAGGGCGTAGCTTGAGGTGAGACAGCAGACGGCGTGGCTGCTGAGCCGAAGAAAGTGCCGCCAAGTCCAAGGATGCCGTCAGGGCCTGCACCACCCATTGGCAACTCGATTCCAAATTTACATTTTTCGGCGTCCAATAAGAGGTCGAAACATCCTGTCCCCATTCGGGGCAATTGGCCTAGAATGATATTTTCGGATACACCGCGCATGGGATCAACTTCGGCATGAGAAGCGGCATCCATCAACACGTCCACTGTTTCTTCAAAGGAACATCTCATCAAGGGCCCTGTGTCTTGCCGATTGATGCCGTGACGGGTGATGGCCATGAGATGGCCCTTGGCGGTCATGACGTCGCAGAGCAAGGCCAAGTGACGGTAGTTGACGTAGAGGCCGTAAAATGAGAGCACGGCGTTCATTTCTTTTTCTACTGATTTTCGGACGGCTTCTATTCCCAATACCTGAATGAAAAAATAAATAGGAATTAATGATTTATTTTCAAAATCTCAATTTATCCACTCACGGTAAATATTTCGCAGATATCATTGGAGTATGTACGTATGGGGTCCACATCCCGCTCTGATAATACCCGCATTAAAGAAGTCCCGTCAGTTTCTAGCAGCCACTCTGCTATTGGCTTGAACTCCCCTGTCTCCGTTATCACGATACGTTTTTTTGCGTCCGTCTGCGGCAAATGCATGTATACCTGAAAGAAAGAAAAAAAATACTTGATTACATGCGTCTGCAATTCTCAATTTAATTTAGTTTTTTTAGTCATGATGAAATCTAGCTATTTACACTGATTTCAATATTTAGATTGAAACTATCGGTTTTTAAGCTGATGTTATAATTTCGTCAACTGGACGAACCATGTACAAAGCTTAACTTTGTACACGATCTCTATCTTTGTTCTTAAAAGAATTTTAGACTAAAAATCGAATGTACCTTTCCGATGGCTTCAATTCCCTGAAGGGTCATGTCTGAAAGCATGTTAGCCTCAATGCAACGTAGGAACATGTCATCTTCCATCTTGTCTGCAGAATCTTCGTCATCTGGATTAGATCCGAATTTTGATCCATCCTCAGAGTTCATGATACGGATTCGGAGAACCAACTTCTCGGCGTTGTCGTCGTTGAAGATGCAGTTTAGGTCGTCACCAAAACCGGCGTTAATCTTTTCTGCTATCTGTTCCATTGTCAACTTTTTATCTATATAAAATAGAAAAAAAAACTTTTAAAATTCTAATTTTAATATTTAAAAAAAAAAGTTGAACAAAATTCCATGAAAGTTAAAACCATTGTTGTTTATGTATTAATAAAGTGTAGACAAAATATAGAAAATATTAAGTTTTCAAAATAAATTTTCATCACTTACCAGTCATTCTCTTTCTATCCAACTCAATACGGAGGAGCCAGGGCGAAATTCTTGTGGGATCAAAGTCGGGCATTTCGTAATAAACGTTCACAAACTCTTGATCCTCTGAGATGACTGTGTTTTGGGGATCTGGGTCATAATAGATGGCCGTGTTGGCCGTAACCTTACGAAGGGTAGTATGTTCAAGTCGACAAAGAACGTTCTTGGCTTTTTCTGCGTCCCGCGCAGCCGCCCCCGTTAAAAATACTGTCAGGGAAGGGGCCTTTGGCTTCTTACTGATGTTTATTATTTCCTGCGGGAAAAATATATATATATATTTTTAGCATTTACTGAGGAAAAATGTCTAAATTAATCTAAAATTAATTGATAATTAAAATGTAAAATGTAACGTTACGAAATAGTACTTGATTAAAACTATTTGAAATCATAAAACTTCACAAATTAATTTATATTAAAGTTTAAAATATTCACATTACCTTAAGTCGGGGTACACCCAATGTGACGTTTTTAGACGACACTCCTGCGAAATGAAAGGTGTTGAGCGTCATTTGTGTTGCCGGTTCTCCTAAACTTTGCGCCGCCAACGCGCCGACCATTTCTCCCGGACAAGCCTGTGCCTGCTGAAAGCGCGTCTCAATTTCTCCAATCAGCCACTCGAAGGCTTCGCTAGAGAGTCGGAATTCCTCCGCTACTTTGCGTGTACACAAAGTAGAACGAACCATGCACCGGAACAATAGAGTGGCGTTGTCATTGGCTTGGACAGATAGACGATCGTCACCCGCTACTATAACACACTTTCTCAACAGTTTGTCCACGCCGTCAATTACCTATGGAATAAAAAAAAAGAAAACAATTAGTTTTTCGATAAGTGTCAAAAAAATAATTCAATAACTATTTTCACATTTCTTATGCTAAAATATTTCTAAAAATTAATATTATACTCTCAGAATCAAAATTTAAACTGATTTAATGTTACCTTGATGGGATTGAGATCTACTGGGGCTCGTTTGTCAATATGGAAGATTTTTTGCACGTTCCAAATCATACGTTTGAGATTGCAAGGGAGTACAACGTTGGACTCTCCAGCAGGGAAAATTTGTCGCATAGTGGAACGATCGTCCTGCAACTTTTCCCACTCTTTCTCCACAGCGTTTATCACCTGTAATTAGAAAATACAAATTTTGTAAATAATTTTTTTTGGCCTATAAACTGTCCCTCAAAAATAAATCTATTAACCACAAAAATCAAATAAGCTAATAAAATAATTCATACCTCTCCACTTCCTATAATTTCCCTCATAACATCCTCATTAAACACCTTTCTCAAATTTCTCTCATTCGTGGGATCAAACTTGAATTTTGTTTCGAAGGCTCTGTTCGAAAGTTTGATTGTAGGCAACGTTTGATGTTCCACATGTTCGGCGGCCAATCCGTCCTCACCGTACCGCAACTGGATCAGTTGGCCTACAGAATTCCGAACAGTACCGTCATAATGGACCATGACACTCTCCATAGCCTTGATGAGACGACGTTGGATGTAGCCCGTCTCGGCTGTTTTGACGGCCGTATCGATCAAACCCTAAGACAAAATTCATGATTTAATTAAGTTACACTATATTAACAATTTCGTCGGGGTAGAAGTCGTTCTCACGACAGTCGCTAGAACCTTAAATAACATGAAAAATTATTTACCTCACGACCACCCATAGCGTGGAAGTAGAATTCAGAAGGCGTCAGTCCGGCCAAATACGAATTTTCTACAAAGCCACGGGATTCAGGGCCATAATCGTCTTTTATGAAGTGGGGCAGGGTGCGTTTCCGAAAACCGAAAGGAATTCGCTTTCCTTCAACGTTTTGTTGACCCACGCAAGCGATGACCTGGAGAAAGAGAAGAAATAAAATTTAATAATTTAATTTTAGAAAATTGCTGTTTCTAGCTTATTTAAATTGGGAAAAAACAATTTCCAAAAACAATTCGCTTTTTAATTACACCTCTTTGCTTTAATATACCTGAGAGATGTTAATATTAGATCCTTTAGATCCTGCGACCACCATGGCCTTGAGATTATTATATTCTGTGAGAGATTTTTTGGCAGAGCCTCCAGTCTTGTCTCGAGCATCGTTTAAAATCCTATTCACTTGGTTCTCGAACGTTTGGCGGAGCGTGTTGCCGGGTGTGGGCTCCAGCTCCATGTTGTGTGCCTTCTGAATCACCTCTATCACGTCCTCCTTGGCCTTTTTAATCGTCTTCTGGATTTCCAAGTATGTCTGAGGATCAGCAATTGTGTCTCCAATACCGATCGAGTGACCTAAGAAAAAGCAAAATTTAGGACAAAATAAAGATAACTCTAAAAATGTTATTTTACAAATAATATTGCAAGAGATACACATGCGGGTTTAAAATCATTTTTTAATTTTTCAAAATCAGTGTCTAGACTTTTTCGTACCTTCATACATGAGCCAGTTATTGACGACTGTTTGAATGTTTCCGTAAAATTGTCCGGCGACCTCGTGGCCGAGCTCTGTGAAGCAAATGTGGAGCAACGAGCCTTCGCTGGTACCCAACGTCTTTTTGCACAAGATCCCCATTATCAACTCCCCGTGCTCCACCATCACCTGCAAATAACAACAAAAATTTGATAAACTGGATTTCAATTTAAATCTAAATTGACCCCAAAAATGCTTTATAAACTAATGACATTTTTTGAGTAGACCCTGATGAAAAATAAGGACAATAACCTTGGTGTCGCCGGGCGAGATCCACTTGTAAGGTCCTTCGTCCTCGTCATCGGGATGAGTTGCGTGTGTCTTGATGAGATTAACGTTGCCGGGGATGATAAGGGTGAAGAGCTGTTTTCCTGTCCACAACGGCACGGGTTTTTGAATCGCAGGCTGCGGCATCTTCCCGTCCCAAATTGGGAGAAACATCAACAGATTCATCATCTGTTCCTGAAATTAACAAAAAAATGCATACATTAGTTAACTGATTAATTGAAGAAAGGTAATTTAATTTGACTATTTTTGGTAAATAAATCAGAAAAAAATTGGAGTAAATTCAAATTCATCGAAAGTCTCATAAAAATTTGGTCATCATTTTTAAACTGGAAATGATATTACGACGTATCGGATTGTCAGACGACAAAAATTGACTTAGATTGTCAAAAAATCAGTAAAGACATTAAACATACTTTGGTAAGGAAGACATCTCTTTTTGTCATTTTTCGGACGCCGGTGAGTGTGTCTTGGACGATACCCATCACAGGTTTGTTAGCCTGGGGCGTGATGATTTGTCTGGTTGTGATGTGCAAGTTCTCTACCTCTGCCCGAGTCTCCATCGACTGAGGCACGTGAAGGTTCATCTCGTCACCGTCGAAATCCGCGTTGTAAGGCGTCGTACAACTGAAAATCAAGAAATAATTGGGATTAGTTAATTTTGAATTAGAAAACTATTCAAGCAATTTTTAAAATTGAGTAGTAAACGTACCTCAAGTTCATTCTGAAAGTGGACCAAGGAAGTACTTTGACTCGATGCCCCATCATGGACATTTTGTGAAGCGTCGGCTGACGATTGAAAATCACCAAATCTCCATCACGTATGTGTCGCTCAACCTGTATAAATAGAACAAACAATTTATTAGCACTTTAACCAAAAATAATTAAATTCTCAAAAAAACATTCCCCAATTGTTCAATCATCATCACCTTATATCCCAACTGTAGATGAAGGTCACTTGATTTGGGATGGAATCTCAAGTCAATTCTGTCGCCATTTGAGCGTATGATGTATTTGGCCCCAGGATACTGATTATTTCCACGCGCCACTAGCTCACTCATTTTGTCAATGTTGAATGGCGTCACAATTTCAGGGAAGGTCAAATTCTGGGCGATACTTCGCGGAACTCCAACCTGGAAATACAAACAGATCATTAGGTTGATTGGGTTATATAGAAAATACTTAATTTTTAAGTGAGAATCTTAAATCTTCAAATTGCATACCTGATCAATCCTCAAGTTTGGATCTGGTGTGATAACCGTCCGTGCACTAAAGTCCACACGCTTCCCCATCAAATTCCCACGAATGCGTCCTTCCTTTCCTTTCAACCTTGCTTTAATCGCTTTCAGCGGCCGTCCGCTCTTTTGCATGGCTCGTGGGAGCCCTGGCATCTCATTGTCCGTCAACGTCGCAACGTGAAATTGCAACATTTTAACATTTTCCGCCAAAATATGGGCAGCAGCCCCAGACGCTTCGTTTCGCGCAAGTTCGTTGTTGGCCTTTATGATGTCGGCCAGTTTATGAGTTAAATCGTCTTGATTTTTGGCGCTGCCGTACATGACTACGGCGGGTCGGACGGGAAGCGGAGGCACTGGCAAGACGGAAATGATCATCCAATCGGGGCGGGCGTATTTGGGGTCCATGCCCATGACGAGACATTCTTCGTCAGAGATATGTTTGAATATTTCCAACACGCGTTCAGCAGTCACAACCATTTTCTTTTCTTGGTCATCTTCGTTGACGTGCTTCCATTCAGCAGCCAGTTCCAGTCCTGTCTTACGCAGTTTGGGTTGATATCGACCGCAACCTCCATGACCGCTCTTCTTGGCCTGCAAAATTTATAAGATTTTAAATTTTAGAAAAATATGGGGAAAGTTGGAAAAATTTAATATCAAAAAAAATTATTAAATCAGAAAAAAATTGGAGTAGTTGTTATAATTCATAGAACACTCAGAGAAGTTTCAGCATCATTTCAATTTGTAATTTTATTCAAGGCCTTGGCTGTTACAAACCTTGATATTAGGATCTTCATCCTGCAATCCATCCATTTCGTCACCCCCCTCACAAATCTTCTTCCCCTTGCAAAGGTCATAGACGAAAGCCAGTCGTCGTCTCGGTTGTCCCTTTGTCTTGAGCACAATTTCTTTGATTTTTGGATGAGAGGCACTAACCAAC
This sequence comes from Proisotoma minuta, assembly GCA_034698145.1. Lineage (NCBI taxonomy): Eukaryota > Metazoa > Arthropoda > Collembola > Entomobryomorpha > Isotomidae > Proisotoma > Proisotoma minuta. Next base: position 11,905 of record JAQIXN010000401.1, read on the forward strand.
ATTTTGGAGCAGTAAAAACAGACACAGCGGAGAATCTTGATTGTTTTTGTCATGAAACCACAATGAAAGACAGGCTTAGCCAAGTCCATGTGACCAAAGTGTCCTGGACACTCGGACATTCCGCCGGCGCAAGTCTGACATCGAGAGTTTCGGTCAATGACGCCCTGACGAGGGTCCATCAGACCCCCAAGTTTGGGACGGCCACCTTCCATAATCTCTGCGAATTTTATCCCACCCTCAGTCACTGACATTCGACGCTGTTTGGAAGAGAAAAACTTGATTACTTTTTAATTATTTATTTACTTGATAAATTCAACCTAACTGACACCAGCAAATTAAATTTCTACAGAAGGCATGCCATTATATTTCAATTTAAAATTTGCAAATTGATAAAACGATGTCAAATGCTCAAATTATGACGACAATTATCTAATTTTACTCAGTATAATGATTGTTTGTAAACTTTAAATTACTTTCAAAATCACATCAACAATCCAAATAACCTTAAATTCGATAAAAATTAGAGAAAAATTACAATTAACTGACACCAACAATTTAATTTTCGACAAAAAACAACTGTTTTATTTATTAAGGCTCCACAACTCTTTTTTTTAACGACAAAACAAGATTTAACACATTCAAAAACAAATTGGACATAAATTGGCTAATTTTAGCAAAATTGAGATTTAACAATTTAAACAAGTTAAATCAATTGCTCAAATTTCGACAAATTCTCCAACTTACAATCTCATCCGGCGACAAAATCCCAAATTGGACCCTTTTAACGGTCCTTAGGGGTGCCCGGGAATCACTCGTGAATTGCGCCATTTTTGTGACCTGCTAAAAGCAAAATTTAATTAATTCCGGGATTAAAAATAATTAAATTAAGTTAAAAATTCGTTTTTACCGGTTTTTGGAGCGATTAAGGGCTAAATTAAGGGCCCACCGCCCTTAACTTTGCTTAGTTTACTTCCCCACTACTTGTGAGGACTAGTAATACTTTTAATTGCCTTTGTAGTTAGTTAATTGCCGAGTTAATTAAATAATTTGAAGAGCCATGTTGTAAACGATGAGCAAACGATGAAAACTTGGCTCGAATGCCACCACCGGCAAAGGCGCCAAAATCGCCAAACTTTTTAAATTTTAAACGTAAGCCGCTCCTCCGACGACAATCTGTCGAAAACGCCGCCAAGGAGCTCTACTTGCCATAATTTGTAAAATTGTGGTTAGTTTGTGATTTTTGCTGATAATTGTAGTTATTTTGAGAATCAAGAAAAGTATGACGAAATTTGGGAATTTAAGGGCCCTTGGGGCGTAAGGGCAGTCGAATTTAAGAAATTTACCAGGTAAATTGGTGCTCCCTTAAGTTTTTGACAAATTTTATAATTAATTTCATTTTTGTACAGGGCGTTTTAAAATAAGAATCGGTCAAAAGGTTTTTTCTTGCCACAAACTACGCCCTCAACGACGGCGGTGAAAACCCTTTGCGACAAGAGGGCGAATTAATGCGGAAATAGTGTTTTGCATAACGTTCTCCATTGTTTAGTCCGATAATTACGAGAAAAATCGCCTAAAATGACAACAACGTCGCCCTCTCATCCTATGTCTGAAGAAGATGAGGAGCAAAATCAGTGTCAGGTAACAGCATGACTCAATTTAATGAACATTTCACTAATTTTGGCGTTTTCGACACGTTACAGGAGTTGGGCGTAATGAATAGCATTGGCCCAGAGTGTAACGAGTTAAAACGTGCTTACGACGCCTGCTTCAACGCTTGGTTCACCGACTCCTTTCTTAAAGGGGACAAAAATCTAGATTCTTGCGACGCCCTTTTGTCCTCCTATACTAAATGTGTCAAGGTCCGATCTTTTGTCGCCAAGTCCGAGTCAGAAATTGTGTTGGACAGATAGACAAAGAAGCAGTTTACAGTTTAGGCAAAAAAATGTTCTATTCTCTTTTTATAATAATTTCTTATTCAAAATATTCTGATAGAACCTAAAAATTCTAATTTGAATTAAAAATTCTTCAAAAACTTTGCAGAAACAGCCATCGCATTAATTAAATCTCTGGCTCGGATAAATTCTAAGATTAAGTTAGATCAGTCAATTAACTAATTTTAATAATCGTTTTAATTATTTAGAAAGCGTTGGAAGCTCGAGCCGTGGACTTGGAGGAAGTTGGGAAGAATTGTTTAGGAACTAAATCAGAGAAAAAGTCTCCAACTTAACATAATAATTAGCGTATAATAATTATTATAATTTCAATTTAATTGTAATTTTCTTATTGTGATATTTCACGTTAATTATAGACTAGTCAAACGTTCATTAGAATTAGGAATATAGGTAAATGTTTTTGCCATTTTTCATTTTGTATTAGTTATTTGAAATTAATTAAAATCGGAGTAAACTAGTCAATGGTAAAAATAGGTCAAAGGTTATAAATGGTCAGCTGAGAAATTTCCAGGGTCAATTTGTAAACTCTAATTAATTAAGCATGTAAACACTTGTTCGTAAAAGCTTCCATTAATTACACAACTTAAATTGTCAAACCGATTTAATTAACCAGCGGAATTTAAACAGTTTGTACTTTGTAACCCTTGACCGTGTCTCAGGTCATACAATCATTTGAAATGCATTTTCGTCAATTTTAGTTGCTTTGATTTTTAAAAGCCACCTTAACTGATTAAACATCAATTTAACGGTCTTTTTGACAGACAGACAGACAACGTGTTGTGATACTGTAGCCTCTTCATAATTAAGCCAATTAATAGTTTTGGCAGCTCCAAATTAAAGGATGGCATTAAATTAAGGCATAAATTTGCAAAGTAAGCAGTAATGAGTTTGGTTGTCCATGAGCTGATAACATTCATAAAATATTATCTGTTCTTTAATTGCTGGCCCAAATTAATGAAACTAATTCATTCCCGATTTAATTCTCGTGGAGAAGCAGGAGCATTATCTAAATTCTAAAAAAAAATCTCGCCATTTCAATTTACGCCAAAATGAACGCCAAGATCTGCCTCCTTATCTTCCTCCTTCCAACGGGTAAGTAGAGAGAATTATAAGCGACGACAACAAGCTGGCAAGATTTTCGACATGTGACAAGAGATTCAGATAAATTGACAGCAGAAACAGGCGCATACAAATAAATGGACTGCCAAAACGTTTTCTGAATCAAAAATTCTGATCTGCATTTTTTCTTTGTTTTTAGCGTGGGGTCTAAAGTGTTACATCTGCAACTCGGTGGATCAGGCTAGTGGCTGCGGTCACGGGAAGGATGTCAGTGAAGAGTACCTCAAGGACTGTAACGACGTCCACGAAGACCGAGTGGGTGGGGCTAACTACATGTTCTGTCGAAAAATCGTCACATCGATTGACTTTGATGTCAACAACAGTAAGTGCAGCGAAAATTAGAGAATTGAAAATGAAAGGATCAAAGAAGTCAAGTTAAAAAGTGACCTTTTAGATCATGCTCTCAATTACTTCTTAATTCTAAAATTTACATTGAAAAAATGAAACATTTACCTAATTTTTATTAATAACCTTTCCAACTTGCAGATACTGCAACCGAGCGAATTACTCGAAAGTGCGGTTATCTTCAGAGCAAATATGACGAAGAGTGTTACTACAGGGCCGGTTTTGGGGGACGCCAAACAACATGCAGCTGCAAAAAAGACGGATGCAACGGTGCAAGTGGACTTGGTGTCGTCGCAGCGCCACTCCTCATCATTTCAGGGGCCGTAATCTTAAGGAACCTTTACTAATTTAAGTTAATTGAAATTGTTAGCAATGTTATGTTAAAATAGTTAATTGCCAATAAATTAGTGAGAAAAGAGACTATTTTTCTTTTTCAAATTATTATGCATCGAATAATTTCATTATGTATGTGACAATGAAAAATTGTAAGCTGGATTTGTTGCAACTTGCAAATGCAATGCTGCCTCAATTTAATTGATCTAACCAACCCCATTAAATTCAGATTTCTGAAAATCTAATGAATGGCTATCAACTTTTTTTATGCGTTTTTTTTATTTTTGCAAAACACTCATATTTTTGCAATTTTCAATCATTCATCTGATAATAATTAACTAATTATTAGTTAATTACAATTAAACAGGGAACAATGCAAAAATCGAACCTCGCAAATTTTGTGGAGAACAAAGACTTTGTGCAAAAAGCGGGACTTGGGCAAAAATTAAGCGGGTGCTCTTTGTCATTTCGACAACTGCATTCAACAACCGACTCAACGTCAACTCAACAACAGTCAACAGTTACCTTCATTAAACTTAATTAAACACGACAAGTAAGTTAGTTGGCAGAACTGTTAACTCCACACTAACGCCCTTTCTTCTAGAATGGTTGTCGCAACCGGAAATGGCGACGCCACCGAAGCCGGTGGCTCCCCCGCAGGGCGTCGCGGCCTCTTGTTTGTCGTAAAACGGGATGGTCACAAAGAAGAAGTTCATTTCGATAAGATAACATCACGGATCCTTAAACTTTGTTACGGACTCAACATGGAATTTGTGGACGCGGCAGCGATAACCCTGAAAGTGATTGCAGGGCTTTATCCCGGCGTGACGACAATGGAGTTGGATAATTTGGCGGCGGAAATTGCGGCGACGATGACGACTAAACATCCTGACTATGCTTTGCTCGCCGCGCGGATTGCCATTACTAATTTGCATAAGGAGACAAAGAAAGTGTTTTCGGAGGTCATGGCGGATTTGTTCGCCCTTGTGGACAAAAAGAGTGGCCGTGCGGCGCCGATGATAAGCGAAAAGTGCATGAATATAATAACTGAGCATGCGGATCGACTTAATAGCGCCATTGTTTATGACCGGGACTTGAGCTATAATTATTTTGGATTTAAGGTATGATTTTATGAGCATTTAATTGTTTTGGTCAAACCTATTTTTACGATTAAGTTTTTTTCGTCAAGTTTTAGTGAAAGGTTAATTTGCATCATGCAAATTGCATGCATTGCCAACATATTGTTGTGTACTGTACTGATAAATTAGTTAGATCAAATTGTTGTGCTTTTATCATATTTCAAATTCCTTAAAAATAAGATTGCCATGCAAAAAAAATCATATTTCAAATTAGAGCAATTTTTCATTACTTTATTCAGACACTCGAGCGATCCTACCTCCTGAAAATCGATGGGAAAGTTGTGGAACGTCCCCAACACATGCTGATGCGCGTCGCCGTCGGAATCCACGAGGACGACATCGATGCAGTAATTGAAACCTACAATCTAATGTCTGAGAAATGGTTCACGCACGCCAGCCCCACGTTGTTCAACGCGGCCACTAATCGGCCCCAACTTTCTTCTTGTTTCCTGCTCAGCATGGCCGAGGACTCGATCGAAGGGATTTACGACACGCTTAAGCAGTGCGCGTTGATTAGCAAGAGCGCAGGGGGGATTGGCCTCAACGTCCATTGCATCCGAGCTACTGGGAGTTATATTGGGGGGACCAATGGCATGTCCAATGGACTTGTCCCCATGCTGCGCGTTTACAACAACACCGCGAGATATGTAGACCAGGGCGGAAATAAGGTAATGAGAAATTTAATAACGTTTGACGTTTCTCTTTTACTTTTAATGCTTTAATTTTAATTTTTAATTGTCTTTGGCTTTTTACATCAATTTTAGCGCCCAGGAGCTTTTGCGATCTACTTGGAGCCTTGGCACGCAGATGTTTTTGAATTCCTCGAATTGAAGCGGAACACTGGAAAGGAGGAGAATAGGGCGCGTGACCTTTTCTATGCCATGTGGATCCCTGACCTCTTCATGCGTCGTGTGGAAGACAACGCAGATTGGTGTCTCATGTGCCCCAAAGAGTCACCTGGACTTCATGAAGTCTACGGAGAAGAGTTCGACAAACTGTACCTTAGGTATGTCCAGAGAGCAGTAATTATATTTACTGATCCTTGTTATTGACGCTTATTTAACACATCCCACCCCAGTGGAAATTGCGCATTTCCAGCTAAAACAAAGACCAAGAATTTGCTTTTCCACCATATCGTACTAAATTCTAAATTATTTTGTAACAAAATTGCAGATACGAGGCGGAAGGAAGATACCGGAAGAAGGTACCTGCCCAGAAGTTGTGGTACGCCATAATTGAGTCTCAGATTGAGACGGGAACTCCGTACATGTTGTACAAGGACGCCTGTAACATCAAGTCCAACCAGAAGAACCTGGGCACAATTAAATGCTCAAATCTCTGCACTGAAATTGTTGAATATTCCTCCCCCGATGAAATTGCAGTCTGCAATTTGGCTTCCGTCGCCGTCAACATGTTTGTCCGTCCCAACAAAAGCTTTGACTTTACCAAACTGAAGGCTGTGACCAAGGTCGTGACCAAGAATTTGAATAAGATCATCGATCTTAACTTTTATCCTGTGCCTGAGGTGAGATTTCTTTAAAGGGAAAAGTAAGGATTTTTCGAGGATTTTTTTTTGTTGAAATGTCTCTGAAATAAGAATTTTTATTCATAAACCTAGCATTTAGTTATTTTATTTTTGTTTAAAATTTTCAGACGAAGCGTTCGAACATGCGCCATCGTCCGATCGGTATTGGCATTCAGGGTCTAGCGGATTGTTTCATGTTGATGCGCTTCCCATTCGACTCTCCCCAAGCCAAGGCACTCAACATCCAGATATTCGAGACGCTTTACTACGGGGCGTTGGAAGCTAGCGCCGAGCTCGCCGAAATTCACGGCACCTACGAGACTTATCCAGGATGTCCTGCATCTCAAGGGGTAAGGATTTTCTTATTTAATCATTACGAAGCGCATTTGAATGCGCTTAAATCTTACAAGATGAATCTTCTAGCCTAGAAGTTCTTGGCCATGATTGATTCATGATGAATCTCGACCAATCATTATGCTATTTTTCTTTCAGATTTTGCAATACGACATGTGGGGTGTAACGCCGACGGAGTTGTGGGATTGGGCAGCGCTAAAAGCAAAGATTGCGAAAGTTGGGTTGCGGAATTCCTTGACCTTGGCCCCGATGCCTACTGCGTCCACCGCTCAAATTCTTGGAAATAACGAGTCAATTGAGGCATACACTTCAAACATTTACACTCGGCGAGTCTTGTCTGGCGAATTCCAGGTAATTCGGCAAAAAAAAATCGACAAAAGTTTAAAAAACTAATTTTCTTCCAATTTATTGCAGATTGTGAATCCTCATTTGCTAAAGGATTTGACGGAGCGAGGTCTTTGGTCATCAGACATGAAAAATCAACTGATTGCGAACAATGGGTCCATTCAAACAATCCCCTCAATTCCTGATGAGTTGAAGGCCCTATACAAAACCGTTTGGGAAATTAGCCAAAAAGTTGTGATTGAGATGGCTGCAGATCGCGGTGCCTATATTGATCAGTCACAATCGCTCAATATTCATATTGCAGAGCCCAGCTTCGCCAAACTAACTTCCATGCATTTCTACGGATGGAAAAAGGTTCGTTTTCGAGATGATTATTTAGTCTTAAGCTTTTAAAAACAAGAGTGACTCAGAATCTCGGTCATTTTGTAGTACACTTAATTCCCATTTTTGAGAGCTGATAATATATTTAAGTTTGTTTTGTACCAAATCGTTAAACTATCACTAAAACATCTGAAAGTCTTTCCTCAAGATCTAATTAGCTTCAACCTTCTTTCCAGGGTCTCAAAACAGGGATGTACTATTTGCGTACAAAGCCCGCAGCGGCTGCAATTCAATTCACGGTGGACAAGACAAGGCTTCCCGTCACTGAAACTGAAGGCGCGGACAAGGACGGCAACAAAAAACTTTATGTGTCGCCCATCATTGCTGGCCACAAAGCCATGGCTTCAGCCGAGCTCGGCGCAGGAGACGCCACCACTGTCAAAAGTCCCGAGAAGATCAAAGAAGAGGAGAATTACGCCGGGATGGTATGTTCTCTGGAGAACAAGGAGGATTGCCTCATGTGCGGATCTTAATTCTTAAATTAAATTTTAAGGATCAAAGTTACCTGAGAGTTCGGTGAATTTTGTACGGTTTTCTTAATTTCTACTTAATACTTATTTATAGATTTTCTTGAGATCAATTTATAAAATAAAACCATTTGTAATTTTGTTAAATTGATTTGCATTTTTACTAATTGCAGTCTGTCCATGTGCTTATAAGATGAAAGTATTTGAGATGTTTTATTATTCAATTGTTGCATGGTCCAAACAAACATCGCATTGTAAATTTAAATCTGTTCCCTCAATAATTCTCAAATGTTTTGATCTGAACTGAGAGTTACTCTCAGGTCATGCTTCAAATGGACCATTTAGGTCAGCCTTCCTTCGGGTTCCAAAATACTAAATTTTATTTGAATTTCCTTCACCCTGTAGCACAATTTAACCCACTCTGAACTCTCAATAAATGCATCAAAAGGAAGTGGGTTTGGTGAAAGTTGGGAAACGAAATCACTTTGTAATAAACTTTTTGTATGCGTCTTGGGACCCTTAAATTTATTTACCTGTACATAAATCGTCACCCAATGATTAATTTGATTTTATGACATATTTAAAGCCTGAATCTTCTTCAGTCAAACTAGTCAATTAAATTGCCATTTGGGAGTGTGGGATAAATTTTATGCCTTAAATAAACAAATAATTCAACATAAGTACTTTGTCCGACAAAATGCAATGATTTAAAGGATTTCAAATTTTAGGTGTCCAATCAATTCCTGGAAAATGTGCAATCAGTTTGCATTTGTCCTTTGCATGCACAAAATCATACAAAATGGCCAACCAAACAAATTCCACCGATAATTCCACCGATATTTCACCATGGTCTAGGGTTCGGTGGTATGGCGTTATTTCATTGTTTTATGTTTCATTATTTTTAATTTTGTTTTCAATCGTTATTTTGGCTTCAACGCCGCAACTAAGAAAGCAAACCGCAAATATTTTGTTGCAATTTAAGTTAGTTATTGATTTAGTTTTATCATTCATCATGGTAGGAATTTGTGTTTTCGAAGTTTTGTTTGCCAAGGGCCACCGATGGGTTATCAAACAATACAGACCCATAGCAGTAAGAGCATTTATTGATTGGCTAGAATTTGTAGGTAAGTCTAAGCTAAACAACTAAAAATAATATTAATTAAAAACCCAAGTTAACTCAACGATTGTGCAGGCTACAACAAGTAATCCCTCAAGGGCCTATTTTTTTGCCTGCATCGGAGTTGAAAAGTTTTTCTTGCATTTTGACCATCGTGCAGATAAAAAAGTGTTTATATGAGGGATTAATAGCCCAACTAAAAAAAATATGCAAAAGATTCCATGCAAAAAGCTTCATCCGGGATTACCAAATGAATGAAAACTGCTAAAAATTGTATTTTGTTTCCATTCAAGATGATTCTTAAGCAACATTTTAGTGATTGCGTGGTATTGAAAAAGTTAATTACAAAAAATTGAATGTACTGCTTTTCTTCTAACACTAAAATGTCAAAATTTTGAAAATTGTTTTAAGACCACAAGAGCATAGGTCTCTGGAATTTATATCTTTTTCCCAGTTCTTTCCCATGTTTGTAAGAAGTTCTTAGTAAGAAGTTCTTACTAAGAACTCTGATGAGGACAAAACTTAGAACTTATCTTTTCATTCATCTTCCCATAAGCGCTATTGTCGGATTATCCAACTCGGATTAGGATTATTAGGGAAAAAGATGAGGAAAAGGAAAGAATTTGTGAAAACTTTATTTTTCATGATAAAAATTTAATAAACTTTTATAATCCACAGGCCGTTGTGCAACACTTTTCCTAACTCTGTTAATCAGCTTAGATCGGTAAGATAAATTTAATTTTTGGTATCGGTTGATGTTTCACTTTCGCTTTCAAAACTTCTGGATGGAGCAAATGGTTATTTCTTAAAATGCAGATGTGTGGCTGTGTGGCGACCAAGATGGCATCGGAAGTGGACCTGCAGACACGCCCTCCTCCTCGCAATTGTTGCAATTGGATTGAGCTTTGCCCTCTCCATTCCTCTCAGAATGTCGCAAAATATAATTGGAAATGAAAAAGTCGGCTTCTATTTGGACCCGGGCATTAACAAACAATTTCACAACATCCATCGGAAAATAAATCCATTATCAAGCATCATTCCACTTATCCTAATTTTTTTAATAACAACTCCCACATTTATAAAAGTAATAAGCTTTAAACAATTGTTGAATTACTTTTCGAGACACCCTTCATAAGTATTTTTTTAATCCGATTAGTTTAAATTTGCATCCCCATCACCAGCCACTGAGGCTAAACGGATGACAGACAATCTTCTATGGATCCTGGTGTTTAGCTGGGGGGCCAAAGTTCCCCTTCTAGTCTTTGTTTTCCTTCAAGAGGGAATGGAAATGGGATATTGGGGAAAGGACGGGATGGAAGATTGGGGTGCCTACGTCTTCCGTCCCTTTGGCCCCATTCTCGGCATGACCACAAACATTCTCAGCTTCGGCCTCCTGTGTCGCGGGGCCCTCTTTGCTGAAAGAGCAAACTCTTTCATTCGTCGTTAATTAATTGATTTATTACTTCTCATCAGTTAAATTAATTTGCTTCAAGCGAAACTTGGGTTTTAAATATTATTGAGTAGATGAATAGTAAATAATTGTCTTCAATTTATTATAACAATTTTATTATGAACATAAATATAATTAAACAACTTTTTTTCTCTACGACATGTAGAGTCACACACAGAGTCAATTCATTGCTGAGTTTGATCGAAAGATCTGTGTGACGCTGTAGTTTTGACTCAAAGATGTTTGACGCTTTTGAAGCATATATATGCCGAAACGTTTCAAAATTGGGGACATTGTATTAAAATTTATATGCATTCTAACATCTACCTAAAAACAAGCCAAGTTATGACTCAACTCTTTATCATTTTTGTCAAAAAATAATTGTTGCTAAAGCCAAATTAGTTGGGTAATTATTTTGCTAAAATATTTTGAACCAAGACCCTAAGCACTTTTTGACTTCAAAGATAGGATGCGTTACACAGTAGTTTGAAGTTCAAGGCAATGTTAAAAGTTTTTTTAAGTTAATTTTTCTGTTCCATTGGCAGACTTTGTCGCTAGGGCCCTGTTAAGAATACACAATATCCTGCACATCTGCATGAAAATAATAAAATTGTTAGAGAATGAATATGAGACCAAATACAAGTACAATTACTACAAGTAACTTGCCTGAGCCCAATTCCAGAGCAACAAAGAGGACCATTACTGTTGTCACAATAATCCCCTCGCATAGCACAGTACCCCTGCCGTCCGCTGAACTGTAATTAATTAATAACCATAGCATTTAGGACAGAAGCCAGCCTAAATTACACAGTTACGCTTGCCATTGGATAGTAGCTCATATAAGATCTTGGTCGGTTGTAGTACCCCAACCCATAAGGCATTATTGAGTTGTAGTAATTGTGACGAGGTTCCCCAGCAACGGACCACACCCACATTGACCCCACCAGGCAAAGGAAGAACAAACTCTTCATTGAAGGCTAACCAGTGGGAATTTAGAATTCTCAATTTCTCCAGAATTCTCACCTTACCTCAAGTTTTACAAAATCAGAAATTGGGTTTGGCTTTGGCTGCGACAAAAGGTAATAAGTGTTAAATTGTCCTACTGCTTTAAATATCAAAAGCCATTCGTCAATTAAAGTTTTAAAAGCCGAACTAACCAATATTTTGCATTGTTAAATTTATTGACAATTTAAATTGGACCTTCGAGTTTCAAAAGTTTACATTTACAAGAAATGCCTAAGCTGTTGACGTTCCAGAATTTATTAATTAAGAAGGGCAATAATAGATAATAGAGAAATTGAGATTTAATTTTATTATGCAGCGGACGCATTATATTATGATGTGAACATTGTCTGTCCCTAAACTTTTACAAATCATCAATAATTGAATAAAACTTGAGCAGTTTAATTTATTTTTAACTGCCATTAAATATTTTCCTTGAATATAATAAAATACAAGTGATGATTGAGTAGTAAACTTTGCAAGAATAAGAATACACTATTGGACTTGGGTCTCAAGTTTATAGATGTACATAAACAAAGTCATGTCCATATGACGAAAAGGGTCATTTTGAAAATGATAAGCTTATCTCACTCGAATGATAATAATAGTATTTTTACTAGCAAAAGTAATCCATTTTTCATCATGTCTCATCTTCCGTTGATTATATAAAGAAAAGTGACGAAAAATGTCAATTGCGTAAATTATCCATCTGCATTGTTAATTAGATTACGATTATTTGGGACTATTGTTCCAGGTTTAAACTTGAATTTAAACATTTTCATTTACATGGACATTTTTTAAACAATTGAAAATAAAGTTGTTTTTGATCCTTGAAAATTTAAAATCGCCTTCAAACGTCCTTCAAAATTATAATTTAATTCATCCAGAAAATATTTGGGCATTTAATCTAAATCCCATTTTATGTTTGGGTTTAAAGTTTTTGACATTTTTGAGACAATGATGATCAAACTGAGAAGGAACAACTTTATAAAAGTTTTATCCATGATTTTTATTTGAATTTATCCGAGTTTTATTTGAAACATTTGAAAAAGAGTGGCATTTTTTGAAATTGGAATTGAATCGTCCATAATTTTCTAATTTTTCATTGAACCCTCAAATCAAATTCTTATTATCTTATTAAATTCAAATTCAAGTTAAGAACTAATTAGGATTTTGGTCCAAAATTTTTGGATTTGAGAATTTTGAGAAAGCGAGATTTTTATTTATTGAATAAGGCAAATTGAGATTTTGAGACTACTCTCGATATTAATGGGGAAATTGAGACCGAACTGCTAAAAGTTTTATAAACATTATTCCTTATTTTTTCAAAATTTTGATACCCGACATTCGGCGACATTGTTCTATGCATGTTCCAAAGCTATATCTTTATAACTATTCAAAATGTTGGGAATGAAATTGCCGTAATAAATTACAAAAAATTACTTGTAAATTACAAGTTGTAATGTTTTTGAGGAAGTTTAAGATTATGACACTGTTTAATTTTAATTTTATTTTTAGCTTTCAAATTAAGTCAATTGTCGGATGTAAAAACGTAGACTAGTAATGAACGTTTACATATCTTAATAATCCTAATTAAAAAGTACTCGTGCATGCAAATGCAATGACACAATGGACGTCGTCGCGGCGTCACGTCCCTTCTTCATGTGACAATGTCCCTTTCAAGTACTTTCAACGTGTTTCATTCTTTCAAAAGGCAATGTGACGACGCAATGGACCTCATTTGTCGACAACAATGCTGCTGGCATTAAGAAATTGCGGGAAATTCAACCAACAACCGGAATTTAATCGTCGAAATTTGAACAGAAAAAATGGAAAAATTCAAACTCCACCACCATTTAAATCTCAAATTTTGGGTGGGTGTGGTTTTATTTGTGATAAATGTGCTAGGCGCCGTCGCTTCTTCCTCAGGGGACATTTTAGGTTGTGGGGGCTTTGTCCTTAGTCCTCACAAACTGGACTTTGATAAAATCGAGATCAAATTGTAATCAATTTATTTTAATTGTACTTAATTAGCGAGGTTAATTAAGGGGATGTGGTTTTTTTATATAGATTTACGAAGCAAGGAAGTCTGAAATTGAAGACAGAATGTGCCCCCACCGGCTACTACTTCATCCCCCTGGAAAATAAAGGGGACTATGTCCTTAAGGTTCGTGGGATGCTCTGATTTTCGTCAGGGAAAGACAATTGGAAGCAATTAGAGACAATATAAAAAATAACATACAAATGACAAAAATAATTTATATCAATTCCTTAATGATCTAATTTTGCATTTCTTCAGTTATTAATACGAATTTTTACAAAGTTCGGCTTCGTTATTCATAAATTTTTCAGGGACAAAAAAAGATAAACTAACGACATATTACAGAGCTAAAATCAATTTATCCAAAACTTTACAAACTGACTATCTGAAACTCTTAAAATAGTCAAATTGATGGTATATATATTATTTTGCAGATAAGTCCACCAGAAGGCTGGAGTTTTGAGCCCACCGAAGTGTCCATCCCTTTCGATGGTCAGACCGACCCTTGTTCCAAGGGCGAAGATGTCAACTTTGATTTCAAGGGATTTTCCGTCACTGGCCACGTCGTATCTCAAGGTTATAAAGTTGGCCCTCCAGGGATCCAGTTGACGTTATCAGGGCCGGGTGGTCTAGATTTAAAGGGGGTTACGGGGTCACAGGGGGAATTTAGCTTTAATAGTGTTCCACCAGGAAAATATAAGCTCAAAGGGGACCATCCCAGCCTAAAATTGTCAAAGGGAGAATTTGCATTTGAAATTGTTAATAAAAATGTCGTGGTTGAAAACCAGGTAAAAAATTTGAGTCGTTTTCAAAAGTTATTAAAATCGGAAATTTTATCGCATTTGTAGAAAAGATTTTACACAAATTTTAATTATTCATTTCAGCTGATGGTGACTGGCTACGATCTTTCAGGAAGCGTCCAAAGTGACGGAGCGCCAGTGTCCAAAGTGTCTATTGTTCTGCTGTCGGAAGACGAGACGAGTGTTGCGTCTTGCCCTAAAAATGAAGAAGGCCAACTCAATCTGCCGAAGGACCTCAAGGGCCGAGTCCTCTGTGTTGTGGCTTCGGACAGCACAGGAAGTTTTAAATTTGGACCCCTCCGTCCTGGTACTTATACCGTTGTCCCTGTTTACAAGTGAGTTTAAAAAAACAATTTATAGTTTTTATATATTTCGGATACAATAACTATGATTTTTGGCTCATTCAAAAAAAATATGACTTTTATTCTTTTATTTTATTAGTTTGTCTCTTTATAATTTTCCGAAATGTTTTGTTGCAGAGGCGCAAACATTGTTTACAATGTGAATCCAGACCGATTGGAATTCGTTCTTGGTCATAATTCTGCAGAACTTCCGGTTCCCTTCGAAGTTCAGGGCTTCAGTGTGAGTGGACGGGTCAAGGGGGCGGTGGGAGCCAAAATATTGGTCAACGGCATCCAGCGAGCGACCTCAGGTCATGATGGGTCCTTTACAATAGGGAAAATGAAGCCTGGGAGTTATGAGTTTGAAGTTGTGGCTGGTAATAATAATTAATTATTACTATAATTTTGAATTATTTTTTATAGTATTTTTGTGCTATTTTTCAAATTGATGATGAATTTAAATTTTAAATCTTATTCAGGTTACTTTTTTACGTTTACAATAATAATTCATCGTCGATTTTTTCAATTTTTGAATCGATTTTTCATATTAACTAAAAATTTAGCAACGTCTGTCATTTGTCATTCTACACATATGAATTTTTAATTTGAGCTTCCTGTTAATTTTGAGTGTTTTAAACCAATCTTTGTATATCCCCAGAAAACTTTCTGTTTGAAAAGAAACAACTGAGCATTTCTCCAACAAGCGCCCAACTTGGGGAATTCGTCCCCTGGAAATTCCTGACTTGCGGCATCATTTCTCTTCGTCAACCTGGGCCTGTGACCCTATCCATCCTTTTCACGCCCCCCAAGGGAGATGCCCTCAAAGAAGACGTGACATTGACCTCAAATTCTGACCCAGTCTGCGTCTATCTCCCTCAAGGGTCTTATACTGTGGGGGTCGCAGGCGATGGGCGTTACTTTCTACCTCATAGCTCTCCTCTCGTCGTCCCTTCAGGATCCAGAGCGTCATTTACATTTTCTGAATTTTCTGGGAGCATTTCTGGATCGTTGAACTGTGCCTTTACTCCTTGCAAAGGACTTAAACTACTACTCGAAAATGTGGAAGGTTCGGAATTTAATTTATTATAGGGCGAAGCAAATGTTCATAAAAAAATGGTTGATTCGTTCTATTTCAATCGCCTTCATAGTTCATAACATTTTGGTTTGCTAAAAATCTCGTATTCTGACCTAAAGGTGATATTGTGGACACCCAGACTCTTTCATCCGATGCCTTCATGTTCTCGAATTTGGGCTCAGGGTCTTACAGGGTCCGCCTGGACTCTGCTTTTTGCTGGGTCTCCGACATCAGCCCTCTCATTCAACTCAAAAATGCCAACGTGGAGGGAGTGACCTTCGTTCAAAGTGGACTTCCCCTAGAAATTTACGCCAGTCATTCCACGAGCCTTGAAATTGGAGGCAGAGCCTATGAGGTCGAGGGCGGGGTTACAATGTCCAAAATTTGCCTGAAGGATATCAAAAATGGGGACAAGATTGTGCCCAAAGGATGTAGTCATTTTCCCCAAAAGGAATATGAACTTAAGCAAAAGCTGGATCTGATCGCTGTTGGTCATGACCACAGCTGGACGATAAGGGCCCCAAGGAAAATCAACGATTTGAAGGTATGAGGCGAAACAAACATTATGCATGCTATGACCTTGATTATGCATTCACTTATTGGTATTTTTTTTAGGTGACTCGAAACGGAGAGTCTTTTGATCTCCAACAGTTGCAAAAAGGTTTAGAGAAGTTGCGATTAAAGGAAAGTGTTGAGCCCTCCTCTGGATTTATTCTCTATGAAGTCATTTCTACAGAAAGTCCAGGGGAGATTGTGGAATGGAGTGCATTTTCCTATGGATTCATTTTCGAGCCCTCTTCATTCTTTGTGGACACTCTCGACAGGTGTCAAGTGGGACACACATCCGTGGATGCTAAATCAAGTCATGTCATCAGGGGAAAGTTTTCCCCACCACTTGGTATTAATTAATTTTAAATTATTCTATTTCATGTCAAAGCAATTGATTACATTTTTTTCAGAGGGAGTGTCCATCACAATCCAACTTTTGGACGATTCTTCTTCCTCTCCCATTGTTGTAACTTCCGATGCTGCCGGCAATTACATCGCAGGACCCTTTGTAGTCAACTCCAGCAACCCCCCTAAATTTTCCGTCCTTCCCTCTCTCACTGGCTACAGTTTTAAGCCCATGACCTCTGACCCTTACTCTTTTTCCGTGGCCCAACTGTCCAGGATAAGCGTCAGCGTGGAATCTGCGGAAGGCCCATTGTCCGGTGTCCTTCTTTCTCTATCAGGGCCCAATGGCTATCGCCAAAATAAGGCTAGTGACGCGACAGGGTCCGCCACTTTTAATGACCTGACTCCAGGAGAATATTACCTCAAGGCGTTGTTGAAAGAGTACAGTTTTTCGCCCCCGGCGACAACAATACCACTGGGGGAACAAGAAGGCAAAGAACTAAAGTTAGTGGCCACCCGGGAATCATTTAGTTTGTACGGCGAGCTAAGAAGTTTGGCTGGTGATCGAGCGTCAAGCTCGGGCTTGCTCGTGGCAGCCTCAGGGCTAGGAAATTGTTCGGAATACGGTGAAGAAGCCACCTCGGATGATGATGGAAGGTTCAGGATTTGGGGACTAAAGAGTTATGTAAGTTGAAAGTTGATTTGAAGGGGGTTTGGAGAATTTTTGGTTACATAATGTTACATTATGAACATGATTTTTTTTGTTGTGATTACAGTGCAGATATAGAATAGGGCTGGTGAATTCTGGGGAGTATTCTACAAGAGTTGAACGAACTATTCCTGAAGAATTAGAAGTTAAGGTGAGTAAAAACTGCTGTTTGTTAATTTTTGATGCTATATCACAACGAGTGTGATATCACTCTAAAAAAAATTTAACACTTTTTTCTACAATGTTTGTTATATTTTGAGCTAAAATATTAATTTGGAGTGAGACATGCAACTAATATTTATTTTTTTAAATTCAGATTGGTACGGAAGATATAGTATCGGCCTCATTTGTGGTCCTATCTCCAGTCCGTCGTTTGGACGTTTCTCTTCGCGTTTCAACAAACAACGAAAAAGCCCTAGACTCCCTTAAAGCCATTATCTTAGACGCGGAAGGGGACACCCTTCACGTCAGTCCATTCAATGGTCAATCCTACATAATCCTCCCTCCAATACCCTTGGGGGAATCATACACTATCAAATTCGAGTCGTCCCTCAACAAATATCAATACTCTTACGAACTTCCGTCGGAAATTAAAATTACGACATCTAAACCTTACGCCCATTTCACCACAAATTTCAGCATTGCTCCTGCGCCTGGTGGCGACGAATTGGGAGGGAATTCTGTGCTAGTGCTAGCGATTTTTATTATCCTTTTAGGCGCCGCAGGAAATTTCGACAAAGTGTCGAACTGGGCTAAGGAACTCGTAGAAAAATTTGCGAATAGTGGACCTCCAAAGACAAAGAAAACCAAATAATTAGTTGTAATAATTAAAAATCCAAAGTCATTAATTTAAATGTATATGTGAAATGTTTAATTCTACCTCGATTTAAGTTAAACAGTTGCAAGTATTTATTTTAATCCAAAATTAATGTTCTTTGTTTATTTCTGTGAAAAATTGTGCAAATTTATGTTGTAAAATTATTAAAAACGTATTTTTAAGTTTCTTATAAAATTAAGTAGACGAAAATTCATTTTCATGCAAAATTGGGGAATTCTTTTGACATTGAAAAGTAGATGGATAATAATTATAACTTGTTGAAATTAAAGATCCTGAAGATAATGTCCAAGATGGCACCCCTTTGACTTAAATTGACTAGCTACAGGATCATACCTTTCAAGAGTTATCCATTCACGAGCTAATTCATCTTAATTTACATATCTAAAGGATCGACTTTATATAAGGGAACTGGCTTAGGAAACTGCATGTAAAAACCACAAATATTGATGGAATTTAAAATATTTTTAGCGATTAGCTATCAAAATCAAATCGAAAGCTCAAGATTTAAACTTCACCTTTCACCATGAAACCTGAATTTGAAAACATATATTTTACACCTCTCATCTAAAGTCCTCATTGCATCGGCTAAAGATAAGTTTGGACGAGTCGAAATTGAAGCCAATATTAATTTAATAATAATTTATTTGTTAATCTCGGCTATTGAGCACATTTTTTAAGCGAGGGCAACGTTTAATTCAATTAACAATTATAATTATCAACTTTCGTTAACGCCACATCGTCTGAGTATATCTCCAAGGCTGATCATGCCCTTGACTGCTGTAGGCCGACGGACCTCGACTATGACCATGGGCATGTGATTGACCATGACCATGTCCATGATGTCGGGGGATGTGTGTATGACGGGGAGATGGACCTCGATGATAATATGCTGGTTGATTTGATCCTTGTTGAGCGTGGACGTCGCATGAAGATCTATGGGCATGGCTGTGACCTGCGTGACCATGACTCGCATGACCTTGGGTCTGCTGCACAATATAAAACATGTTCTCTTTTCGCCTTGCTCGCTCCAGCTCTTGGCGCTTTGTTTTTTTAATATCTATACGCATGCGTTCCAGTCCCGCGCTTCTTCCGAAAGTAAAGGCAAATGTTCGAGAGCGAAGGGCAAAAAGACGAAAAGTGCTCGCCACTCGCTTAGCCAATGTTTCGTAAGGGAATAGGACTTCGAGATCTTTGCGTGTGCCGGGAATGCGGGTGACCTTAAGGGTTTCGATCGGGACCCCAAGGCCCAGATAAGTGTTGAGAATGTAGTCAACTTGCTTTTCTGCATGCTCTTGTTCAACTTCTTCCATTGACAACTCTGAAATTTTAGTTAAAAATTAATTATGACAATAAAATTAGTTTGGGTATATCTTGTAATTTATTCTGAAATTGGGCCTCATAAGACTTTATAAGTGCTACAGTTGATAGTTTTTCTTGTCATTAAGTCAAGCTATTTGAGAGTTATCAGAGAAGGGTATTGATCAATAGGAAAATGTTCAACTACTTATTTAAAATTATGTTATTTTTGGCTGCGCCCTGCGCCTATTAACGGATTTCAAGTTTTAGTTAACTGCATCTTATAATAACAATTTGCTTTTTGCCGCGTTTTTCATATAACATAATGGCATAATAGCTTGTAAAAGTTAGCCGCTATATTCAAAAGTTAAAGAGCATTTATATGTAACTCAAACAAATTGAGCTAGAAATGGAATGGATTTTTTACCTATAACATCCGGAGAAGTCTGAATATTGTGGATGTTTCTGAAGATGAGCGTCCTGGATGCTTCATGGATGGCCCTCCACTCCCCCTGCAACTCTTCCAGGCTCAAAGGAACCAAGAAATCCTCATTTAAGTAATGGAGAAATCGGTGGGTCGTCCCTTCTTCCTGAGTCCCTTCCCCACAGCCACTGTCAACTTGCGCCCTTATCTGCTGAAGGGCAGTATAAAGCCGCCACTTGAGATCACTGGGCGTCCAAGCCCTAAATCCTTCTTCATCTGACGATATTTTGACCGCAGAGGGCATTTTCTCCACATCATACAGCCACAGTTCTTGTAAAATCCGTTTTGGGCGGGATGTTAAGGCATAGGCTGGCTCGTTGGGGTCATGACCTTGAGGGTGATTTTGGGAGAAAGGGGGTGGAGGAATGTTTTCATCCATCCCGAAATTCCCCGGAACAAGGGTGTGGACGCCGACCATCATTCGGTTTATTCCGACAAGATGGCATTGCGCCCAAGCGTGGGCCATTCGCACCCTGAAATTACATTTTGTGCATATTTTTAATTAATATACTAAAATTGACGCAGTTTTTTAAACCGTATAACCTAACGTAAGTATAATTTCCCTACTTACTGTTTAAAAAAGTAAGGGTTGCCACCCTTTTGTGGATCAGAGACTACTGTGGTGTCCATCGTGCTCTTGACCTCTGCCAGATCCTGGGGGTTGTAGCCTTCAGGGTCGGGTTTAACATTCCAAAGACCGTCCACAATGGCGGACAATAAAATCCGAATAGAACGGGCTTCCGGTGGAAGGGTAGGCACGCGACAGCTCAACTTACCCGAAAAATAACCGATTAAATTCGGCTTCTCGTAGTAATTTTCCCCGTCAAAATTCTTGTCAGATGTTGGAAGACCATCGGATGTCCCTAGGAGAAACAAACTAATTTGAAATTCCCGTTAATTGATTAGCCATTTATTGCAATTACTTGTTGCTCTTGATGCCGTCCGGTCTCGTTCCAGTGTCCCTGTCGGAGGGCGTGGCTCCAAGTCTGCATTTGCAGGAGGCAAATAGTCAAACTCTACATGAATCACTTTTCTTTCTTTTCTCTCCGGGTCTGAGGCGGAAACGAAGGTAATTTTTTTGGCGTTGAGGATGTAGGGCTGTCGCTGCGTCATTATGTACGTCAACACTGTCCGACGACAGACAATATCTGGCAATGGGTCACGTCGCGGGTCAAAATTGTTTTTCAGCCATTTAGTCATCAGGTTGTCTTTTTGGTTTGCAGCAGCCTTAAATATATACAATGTTATTATTGTACTTTGTTGACATTTTCTGAAGCATTTTTAAACATCTAGCAGTTTTTCCTAACTAACTAACTCACCTGATGCTGACAGCCTTGACAAATGAATGTGAGTGGAGGCGGGGGTCCTTTATTAAGGAGGACATCATCCTCATCTTCTGAGGGCGATGACCCCTCCGACCCACTTTCGTTTCCAGAGCCATCCTCGTCCTCATTCCTATCTCCCCCAGAGCTCAATTCCTCGTCCTCTTCATCCTCTTCCTCCTCCAGGATGTTTCCGGTTGTGGAGCCTGATCGTCCTCTTGAGGCGGAGGAACGACGACGACGATCTCTTAAACTATACTCTTCGTCTTCTTCTTCGATTACCACTGAAATTTATTAAATTGACATGATTATACTTTCTTCACAAGTGGCGTCGTTTTTTTCCAGAAAATAAAAAAAAAATGCTAAAACTTGTGATCTCAAAACTGCTGTGACTGACTTTGTCTTTGCTGTGATGCTATAAATAATAGTTAAAATCTTATTAAGCCAATCTTTTTTTCTACCAGAACTCGACTCATTATGTAAAAACGCATGAATATGGCTTGGGTTGAAAGGCCGTACCTTTATGAGGCTCTTTCCGACCTCCTCGCTGCTGTTGTTCCACTTCCGCCACAGTGGGCAGGTGGACAGTTAGCCCATATTTTCGCTCTAATATCCCTGAGCCTATAAGGGCCGGGTGACCCCTCCGGTCAACCTTCCCCTCGTAACAGTCCATTTCTGAAGGGATCTTTATGAAGCAGGCCGTGGATAAGTCAAATCGCCGAGGGCCTGCTGTGTACATGTACCCATCTGGCAAGAGGCCCTGAAGTCGCACTCTGTAGTCAATAATATCCCCCACAAGTTCCCCTAAGGCCGCGGGGGTTGTGGGCGTGGCAGTGGGGGTGGCAGTGAACTGATTGTGGGTCATTTCTAGGGAGAAAGTAAGTTTGTTGTGTTTTTGCTGTTGGGTTGGGTGGAGAAAGTTTTATTGGCAAGTCGGAGCTGCCCGAAAGAGAAAGTGGAGTACGTCTATATTGCAGAGAAAGTTGCCCTACTGGGAATTGCATCCAGCTATGCAATCCCACTTTTAATCTGTATGTATGTCCGCCGATGCAATTTTTGAAAATTTTACTAAGAAAATTAGAGTATTGTTTAAAGTTTAAATTGTGTCATTTGACTGTTTCGCTAGCCGAGCAAATGTCCATTTGTATTTAATTTATGGCTCTAATTTCCTTTATCGTTTTCTAATTAATAAAGATGATTTATTTGTGATTTATGACCCCAAAGTATGGTCCTTTTTATGCTGTAGTTATTTTGTATTTTTGTGCCTGACTATTTTCTCGCTACATGATTACACCCGTCACCAAGTTTATGGGCGTCTAGACTTTGTTGTCTTTTAAATTATTCCACTCGTTTATGCCTTATTTCCATTTTATGACCAAATGAACATATTTTGCTACACGTTTGCTAAATGGTACATAGAAAACTTTAATTTAATATTTAATTCAGCCCAAAAATGTAACAACAAAATTATTAATCATCATTAATAATTTAAGGATTACTTTCATTACGAGATTGCAAACTGGAGCATAATTTAATGTAAGTACTGGCTGGTCTAATTTAATTAGCAGTAGAGGTTAATTAAATTTAAGTCTTGGTGTCCATGGGGGATGGAGAGGGGGAGGGTTGTGGGGGTGGACTCATCACTGCAGCATCACCAGGGGAAGGGCCGGGGCTCGGCGCAGGACTGCTCATCGTACTGTCCCCTGGAGTAGTCGTGCCTGCAAAAAACAAGGGAGTGAATTAGGCAGTCAAACTTGATTCAAATATTCGTTTTGTGAATGCGTAAAAATAACAAAACGTGTCCTCTACGAATTTAGTAGCATTTAATAAAGCATAAAACTGATTTGAGATCACCTTTTGAATTTTATAGGCAATGTTTACGATCAGAAAAACAAACAAATAAAGGCTTTAAAACTGAAAAATAATCGATTTTAACCTAAACCTAAGAAGGATATACATACGGACTGAATCAAGTACCTGTGTTTGGAGGCGCTGGCCTGGCAAACCTCTCCCTAGATCCTCCCCTAATAGGTGGCGAATTTGCCGCCGCTCCCAGTGAACAAAACTGACTCGTGGCCACACTCAACCCTTGACCCTGACCTAATTGACCTACCCAACCCTGTCCATTGCAAGCCCCACAACGTGACACTGGCGATGGAGGACTCATCGCTCCAGCTCCAAAATTTAAATGATGTCCCCCAGGACTAATTGGTCTGGAGCTCGGTGAAGGAACAAAATTTATTGAATTTTGTCCCAGTCCAGGACTTGACCCAGGACGTGGCCTTCCACTGGGTGGGGGTGTGCCCAACATTGAATTATTAGGAACATGTCCGGCAGCAGCAGCTGCAGCAATTGATTCATGAAAATGACGCTCATCTTCCATTTCAAGACTTGATTCGGATTCGGAAAGATGACGGCAAAGGCTTTCGCGCCGCTCGAGTTCTAATTGAAGTCTGCGTTGAAGTCTCAAGTTCTCTTCACGAATGGAGCGCTCTTCTTCCGCAAATTGCGCCATTTTATCGCTATGTTGCTGTTGAGCGATTGATAGCTGGGCTTTCAGTCGTTCCACCTCTCCTCGGAGGAGTTGGAGGTTGGAGCAGAGTGTCTGTACGTCCTCTTCCCTTTGGGGAGTAGAGTTATTAGAGTGGGAGTGGTGATGGTGGTGTGGAAAGTGGGGATGGGAGTGACGAAAATTGAGCCGAAGGTTCAG
The DNA here is from genome assembly GCA_034698145.1 of Proisotoma minuta. Classification (NCBI taxonomy): domain Eukaryota; kingdom Metazoa; phylum Arthropoda; class Collembola; order Entomobryomorpha; family Isotomidae; genus Proisotoma; species Proisotoma minuta. The sequence goes on from JAQIXN010000401.1 coordinate 35,944, forward strand.
GTCAGGTTGGGCAGAGACGGAAACGGAAGCGTGACTTTGGGTTGGGGGCGAAGGCTGCTCTGTTGGTGTAGATTGACCCTGACTTTGATTTAGATCTTGGGTTTGATTGGTAGTCTCAATTTTTGACTGAAGGGAGCGTTTTTCAGCTTCCAGTTTATCCATTCGTTTCCACAATCTGTTGACGAGGGCTTCCTGTTCCTGTTCCAAAGTGTTTTCTAGCTCCACCTGAAATTTAGTTAATTAGGTAATTAGATTACTTGTTAAGTCGAAGTAAGTTAAATTCCAATTTTAAAGCTTTAATAATACCTTTTCCCTGCGTAGCTGATCCAAATTACTTTGTTTGGCGTTAGTTTCCGCTTCCAACTTTTCAATTTTCCGCATCAATTTGTTGACGAGACATTCTTGCTCTTGTTCCAATGTCTGCTCCAATTTACATTTTTCTTGACGCAACTATATTCAAACAATTGTAAATCATTTTTAAGTAAAATAGAGTGACCTAATTGAAATTAACAATCAGGTAAATAACGTCTTCACACAATCATTTGTACCTGATTGAGTTTTTTGGATAGGTCATTGGTAAGACATTCTTCCTCTTGTTCGTAGTGATGCGCCAGAGTCTCTTTTTCTTTTTTAAGGGCCTGGATCTTCTTCAAAAGTGTATTGGAAATGTACTCCTCCTCCTGTTCAGCCTTTGCTTGCTGCAATTAAAAATAATTTTAATTAAGGCACGAAAGTTTCATGTTTTTGAGCGTAAATTATTTGTTTTTAGGGTTAAAAATAGCAACTTTGGGTTTCACGGATCGAAAATGGCAATTTTCAAACAAACAATTGTCTACTATCTGGCAGCTTGGCCCGAATTAAAGGCCAAAATTGATGTGATATTATTTAGACATGAACCGTTCATTATTTGATAACGTATAGCATTTAAGGCCCCCTCTCCCTTAAACTTACAATATTTACAGACGCTTGTCTCAGATGACGATTTTCCTCCTGGAGACTCTTGACCCTTAGCTTAAAAGTTTCGAGCTCGACCTTAAGGACCCTGTTTTGTTGTTGGAGGGACTCCAGACGTTTGTAAAGTTGTTCCCTGCTGACTGGAGAGGGGGGCATCATGATGGGGCCACCGTCAATGGACGACGAGTCACTCTCTGAGGCCGAGTCCGCCATTGTTTATTTTGATTGTTAATCAATTGTTTACCTAGTTAGCACTAATTGACAATTGACTGTTTAACTTAATTGTTAAACTGTCGGAAAGACAAGACGAGAGAATGAAGAAACACTCCCGGATTGAAGCTCCCGCGGGGGGCCAGCTGAGAATATGGACCAAAGGACACATAGGACCCTTGAGGCCAAACAATCGAAAGCTTTGACGAAATTTTGACACCGCTTGATTACTACCATAAACAATAATTTATGTCATGATATGATCGACGCTTTAAAACTCAATTTATTGTCAAAAATGTCAATTAAAAGTACAATTTGGCTCAATCTTATTTCCAAAATTATTTAGCTTGCGTCCTGAACTTTCGTATTTCGACTGCCACATTTTTTTCCACCTTCCTTTGAAAGTCCTTCCGGTATCCGAACATGAAGAGGACTTCCAACAACACGAACAATGGAGCCATCCTAAAATCAAAACATAAACGCTTTTTATATGATCAAACGTTTTCTCTTAGAAGATGATATTTAATAAATTCCGTTTTAGGTGAGTTTGGCTCTCAACTTTGAACTCAAAAATGAAATGAAATGAATGTGTCAAAATGGCATTTTAAGGACCTTCATTTTCCATCCAAATAATTTGGCAGAAACCCCAAAGACCGAACTATCCAAGAAAAAACTTACACAAAAGCCTGCATCATGTTGTCAAAAAGGGCGGGGGCGCGACCTTCAATGACCCCATGACCTACAAACTGCGCAATCCAACAGGCGATGTGAACAAGGGTCGCAAACTGCCACGCATTAAGTCCCCACACTCCACCGTCTACAAGATAAAATCGTCGTGCCGTGATGAGACAGATGATGACGAGAAGGCCGCCAAGGGAGCCCGCCCTCTTGTCCATCGTCACGTAGACCCCGGCGTAGAAGAGGGCGGCAAGGAAGGTGATGTTAAAGGGGTGGAATGCCAGCACTTGGACGGAGGGCAGGGGGAGATAATGACTGAGAACGAATGCGCTCCACAGAATTGGCCACACGCAGAAAATGTGGACAATTTTGTTCCCGGGGGTGTGGTGGTAGGAGGCGTAGAAGGTGAACTGTTAAATTAGAAGCTTTTTACGCGTTTTTCTTCAGTTGATAGTATCAACTTGATACGAATGTGAGATAATTATGGAAGTAAAACGTTAGACAATTAGTTTGTCTGTTTGTGGTAGAGGTCAAATATTCAGGTTTGGTTTGGAGCATTTTGATCGATTTGACCAAAACGTTCGTTGCAAACATGCAAACTTAATTCGACATTCAACATTCGTTGCAAACTTGTTAAAGTTTTCATTGTATTCTTCCAACATTTGATGTATTTTTGACAGTTTATTTGTCTTTTCCGAATGTTTTAAAAAAATCATAAAATTCATAAAATAAAATTACCTGTTCTTCCAAATCCGTAATTCCCATATTGGATTTTTGGGATAAAACCTTGCGAAGTTGTAAAACTGACCGAACTCCAAGTTTCAAGTGCAGAGTAGAGTGTTAAATGCCAAATCAATTAAATTAATGTTTGATAGTGTTGTCAATTAATTGATAATGAGTCAGATGATGCTTTAGCCGAATAAACCAAATTTTAGCAAGCCAAAGGTCGTCAACAAAGAGAATTTATCCAAAACCAGTTTTTACTAGCAAAACATCCCATGAAAATGCCTCAAAACTATGAATTCGGAAAAAAATTCTGGCCAATTAAAAATTTGGTTATTGAGTAATTAATGACTAAAATTCTGACATGTATAGGCCAACCTAAAGGACTGGAATTTTGAGGCATCTCGATACCTTGGACTTGAAAATAAGAACTTGCTGTCATCCCCAGAGATGGTCACTTTTCAAGAAAAGGGCGAAAAGAAAATTAGCAACTAATGAATTTAAAATTAAATTGAGATTGATTTTCTTCATGCATTTATTTAATTCTCAAAAATTAAACCTTTACAATAATTATTTTTTAAATCTCAATTATTCGTAATCCTCATCATAATTATACCTTGAAAGAATCGTCGGTTCGTCTTTCGAGAAAGTTGAAGATCTGCCGATTTCCCCCAAAGTCCGCATTCGGCCGGAATCCTCTCCCTGACCCTCAATTGTGGATCGGGACATGGGGTCAGTGTCTCTTACTTTTGGCTTTGCGCTAGCTGCACGTCGACCACAGTCGACTTTCGATTTAATCTCGGACTTTGGCGTCGGTCGGCTGGAACTGGGTCTACTTACGACAGGTTTAGGTTTTGGCGGTGGTGGCGTTGGTGTTGGCGCGACGACAGGTTGTGGTTTTCGTGGAGTCAGCAATGGCTTTGAAACTGCTGCAGCTTTTGCGGAATTTGATAGAAATGTTTTTTTCGGTGCGGGGTCAACTACCTCTTCTCTTTTTATTGGGGGTCGTGGTCTTGGTCTAGGCCGAGTAGGTGCTCTAGAAGACGAGGACGTCGGCGTTGGTGTCTGTGTTGGCGTGGGCGAAGAGACTTGAGATCCACGCCGACTTGTCGACGAAGCGTTAGATAGATTGCTTTTTGCTCGCATAATTTGTTTTGGAGGTTGGGCCTTTTGGATGGGTTGGATGGAAGCAGTTGCTTTTTGTTTTGTATTGGATGTTGGCGTCTTTGCCTTTGGCGTAGGTTTTGGAGTTGGAACTGAAGCAGACTTGGCGATCTTGTTTCCCTGTTTATCGTAGCCAACGAATGAAGAGCCGCAAATTTTTCGGCGCAAAGCGCCATCCAGGGTTTCCCAGTGGCGGGAAAGAACGGCCCTTGACCCGTTTGCCAACAAGTAGGACTCCACCCCTCGGGATAACAGCAAAAGGAAGTCCACAAAACCCTAAAAATAGTTAGAATGAATGCACTAGGCTGGACCATTTATATAGCAGTTTTTTTGAAGAATTAAATTGATTGTGCTTGATACCAATAAAACATTTAGGTTCGAAGCATTTATAAGTAATTTAACGTACCGCCGACCACTCGACCTCTTCCAGATTTTCTGTGCCGAGTGTGGTGAGAGTTGTGAGGGCGTTGTGGGAGAGAATGGCCACGTCCGGCGTCAACAGCTCCAGCCCTTCAACAAACGTCCCTTCAATCCGAGAAATGTTCCACGCCTGACCTTTCCCAAATTGCAGAAATCTAAAAAAGACATTAGGATGTAATTATATAAACTATATTGTGCTCATTATATTTTTATGTGGCCATTATAAACCGTATAATGTTAATAGTTTCCTCGATAACTTTCGAGCTTTCTGACCTAGTGACCCGAAACTTTGGATCGTTTCGCCCCATTCCTACGAAGCTTTATTTTTGGAAATTAACTAAATTTTTTCCCCTCGACTGGAATCAATTTTATA
>JAQIXN010000402.1:0-40348 GCA_034698145.1 Proisotoma minuta
TAAGAAAAATTGACAATTAAATGTTAGAACCACACCCCCTGAAGCAAATCTCGCCGAAGGCGGGCTTATACGCTAGTTGAACATAAGTACTGAAATGTTTTCCCTACCAATTTATGAGTAAACGCAAATTTCCCTTTGAAACTGAAAGCTTTTGGATAGACAAAGTTTAGATTGCGTGAACTAAAATGCATTAGATCTCTCAACCTGTTTAGTGAATGATATCTTATTCAAAGTATTTGTGGTTAACAAAGGAGAACCACTTAGCAGGTCCAGACTGAAAAACTTTGCTTTATTATACAGCCTCCAGAATTGTTCTGATTTAAATTCTTGGCCCAAATTCCTTATCCGATACTACCAACTTTTAGCGGAGAATTAAAGAGGTCGATAAAATAGTTATGGAATTTCATTTGCATCGGATCCTATGAATATATATCTATATCATTGTTAAGCACCTCGCCTAATTGGGTCGAGTTGTTGGGGTTGGAAGTACTTGAGACTCCTTGTGAGAAGTGGCCCTTCTTCTTTGTAAAATCTTTTCATTTCCCCTTGTTGAGAAAATATGCTGATTTTGTAGGTTCTCATCCTTTTTGCCAACCTATTCTACTGTATAATGCGATTTTCCCTAAAACTTTCTCTCGCAAATCTCCTCTCTATTGTACATCCCAGTGTTGTCAAAATTATTATAAAAGAGCATATTCATATTTCAAAGAATTTCTACTCTAAGGCTTACTTCAAAATAAATTTCCCTAAATAAAAAATGTCCTACTTAAATTCATATTGTGCCTTCTTTTCAATACAGTTGATATTTAACATTGCAAATCAACATTTATTTTTGGTCGTGCATTTATTTAGAAAAACCGACAAGCATTTAAATCAAATCCTCGACTTAAGTTTATACTAATTCTCCACGTGTTCCGCTCAAGTGAAAGTAATCAAATCCAAATCAAATCACACGGAACTCTCTTCTTAAATTTAGCATAGAATAATCTGTCAACCGAAGGAAGTGAATTTGGTTAAACTCAAAGAAAATATACGGTTTGGATTGTACAAATGGAAGAAATGGGAGTTGGAAAGTTGGAGGTGGTGAGTTGCATATCAACTATCACAAGTGATCAAAGCATATTGAGGAAATGCAAATGTCAATGGGTTGGAAATCCTCTCTGAATGTGAAATGAAATGGGTGTGGTAGTTAAGGAATAATTTTCATCCCGATGCCTGCGTATGACTTTCTTTGTCCCTTTTCATGCAATATTAGTTACATAGTCCAATATTTCATAATCCAGACAGCAATAATATGCTACTGCTTTCCATGACCTTTCTTTTCTTAATGGCCAGTCTTGTTAACCGTCCGTATAAAAAAGTTCTTGTTCACAGAACCACGCAGAGTGCTTTATTCTTGTGACTTTTGTGCACGGACAAATCTCAATACTGTATGGCTATGTATGTACGTTTTTATCTTATTGCTACATTGTGCATTTGCTTCTAGCCATTACACGGTCTCTTTTTGTGCCCTGCTGAATATTATATTTTCCTCTATTATATTAGCCATGATAAATGTTGGCTGAGTCAAGGAGCGAAGGAACAATGAAATGGTGCAGTTAGAAAGCAAGTTGTACAAGATACAAAATTCATTCCATTGTTCTCTGAGTACAACCAATTCCTTTAATGCTAAAAGTACAAATGACTATGCACAACTTGGAATGCTGCTGTTGTGGTAGCAGAAGGCTTTTGTTATTATTGCGGCTGGAGAAAGTGCGTGGGCTAAAGTGTAAGCTCGCATGGGACCAAATTAATGTGGTTTTCGCTCCGTTGAACAACTTTCCCTTCTGTCTTGTACATTTTCAACATTCTTATAAACTCTCATGTCACGCCGTTTAAAATTAAGCGGCCAGAAACAATTTTGAACATTTAACATATCTATTTAAAGGGAACAGCGGTGAATTTAATATTAAACTCAAAGGTGGTTAAATTAATTTATATAGTAAAATGAGAGAAAGTCCTACTCCACCAAATCTAAAATTATGTATTTAATGCTTTTTCAGCTTTAGACACTTTTGGTTAGAGTCAGTTTGTGTTTTGTGAAAGTAGATCAAAAATTCGCAGGTGGTGAAGGGAAAGTAGGAGAAATGTGTGGTTGATGGTGATGACACATAATTTTGGTGTCGAGCTCAGTGACTCGAAGTGATGAGATATGACAGAGCTTTTTTACTAATTCCGGATTTTATCAACCTTTCCCTGTTTTTCTCTCCAACTCTCAGGCAGTTTCAAGCTGATCGTGTTCATATCCTCTTTAGAAGTGTGCCATGCCACACTTACTTCCATGTTTGCAGAAAATGCTGCGATTAATGGAGAAAGTATCTCTAGCTATATATGCAGACACCTTAAACGAAGATGTTGCCTCAGGAAATCTAAAATGGCTACACTTGAATTTTTGCTACCCGTCATTCGATAAAGCATTGCGGAGAATTCCATTTCCTTTTGCAAGTTTCTCATAGTCCTTGATGGGCTTTGACATACAAGTCTTATAAGTACAAACTTGTCCAACTATAACAAGTCGTAATGGGGGCCTACTTTTGTGGTGCTATAAAATATGTTTTTCATAGGAAATGAAATTTCAGTTTTATCAAAAGCTAAAAAAAAATACTATGTAAGTAGTTCATCCATAGTAAATATACTTATAAGTGCAGTTAAAGTATTCGTTGACATTTTTGGTTGTCTCTGATGGGCCATTCGTTATAGGTTTAATGGGTTTGAGTTGACAATGCTTTCAGATGGATAAAGTAGTAATTTTCAATTTCCCTGATGCCTTTTGAAACCGTACTTATATATGTTATATGTATTAAATGAAATAAAACAACTTTCTTTTAAGAAAATTTGAACATTATATTTATATATGTATATTTGCACTGTAAAAAATATATAAAAATAAAAAAAACAATTAAGATTTTTTCTTTTTATTAAATATATATGCACCAATTTGGACCAAGTCCTAACTTGATACTAGATTTTATTTTAGTATGGCATTTTTCCGACAATGAGAAAATGACTGGAAGGAATATATTTTTATCTGAATTGGATTGAGATGACAAGTGAAACATGGACAATGAATAGAGAGAATTCTTATCTGCGGGGATTTGACATGACTCGATGTATTAAGTCGCCTGGGGATTCTCACTCTCAATGCTTAGATAGCAAATTATTATCCCAAGATCGAGACTGTCGATGAAGAAGGGCAGGTGAAGGATGGATGAGTCTATTTCTTGTAATATTTTCATCTCAACTGTCGACTACTTTTACTTCGTGTGACACAAGTCTGACCTGGACGCTCTGGGGTATGACCAACTAAATGTCTCATTCAGTGTACAATGCTGGAAGAAACTCCCCTCATTGCTCCTGCTGAATTATTTTCTTGAAGATGAGAAACTGTCCAAAATGTAGATTACACTAAACTGGTGGATTGTTATGGTGGATTAAATCTCAACTTGACTATTGACTTTAGGGGATATATAAATTAAGGTTAGATGACAATTTTGGCAAAATGAAATGAGTCCTTGGCTAGCATACCATCAATTTTATAAAATGAGATTCTTACAATGAAACTCTTCCGGGCATTATTCCGAGACAAAAATTATGCTGTTATCTTGATTTCATTTCCAATTTCTAGTTGAAAGCTCATTTCACCGAGTATATAAGTTAAGGCAAACAGCAACTGTCTCATTTACGGATATTCAACCAAAACTCAAACCACAATATTCACTAATTGCAGGTACTATGTAAATTACTATGTGTAATGCAAGTTTGCACAAGATATATTTGTTTACTTTGTTTAAACCAATATAGAACCTGATTGGGTAATGATAATGTGCCATTTAGTTGGAATAATCTATTCTAAAACTACCCATTGTAAACTATGGATCAATAATTGTACGTATGAACAGACCATGATTTCATGTCGGTGTTTATTAGTGCCGTTAAATTCGTCTAATTTCGGTTGTTGCAATTTTCATTAAACATGATAATGATGATAGACCATAAACGAGCTCATATTTCATTTTCAGGTATTGTTTAAACTAGTGCAACTAATATATCTTTATTGCTACATGCAATGCCCTGCATCAAATTGAAGGCGTTTATATGGCCATTTTCATTTACATAATAAAGTTAGCAACGCGAGTACGTGATAAAATAGGGACACGGTTATGCATGTACATTAATATGTACTCATTTGAGTTTATAGTATTCTTTATAATATCTATCCGTCCTGTTCAAGAAAGTTAACAAGAAGTAGATTGTAATATTTAAGGTGGCTGAAATTACAAAATGCTCATTCAAAATCTTCCGATTGTGGACAGGGTATAAATCATGGATATACATAATAGTCAATTGATTCATCATCAGAATAGGACAATGCATAAAGATTTACATATACCTATGTGTTAAATGTGTACTTTTGATATGATAACCACACGCATTAGTTTAGTTTTTGGTTGCGCAGCAGTCACTTGCTCAAAAAAATACTGACTAAACCGAAACGCAGTTTTATTACAGCGAGTTGTTGACACCTTGATTAAACGCATGTACTTAGACTTCAAGTCGGCGTTCTTTGATACGGGTTTTTAATCAATACCTTTGCTAGCTTTTGTACATTTCAACAGTTATTTGTTGACAATTTGGGAACAGTACAGAAGTCAATTTCAGTAAAGAAAAAACAAAAGGAATATGTTTATTTTGTTGTGCTAATTGATACATAACTTAACCGTCCGTTGTGTTAAAAGGTGATGGTTGAAACGATGCATTACGTCAGCTATATTATTAGTGGTTATTTTTGAAGCATCAGATATAGTGACTGTTCGACATTCAACGCTCATTTCTTATACATAACGCAGTGACAAGACCTTCATTTGTTTGCAATTAATATTATTTTGTGTGCATGTATTGCAACTTAAAATTCGAAGAACCAAACTCAACAAGGGTTCAAGTTGAAGCGTAATAATATATCTTGATAAAACAATTTGGACATACTTACTCATAAAAGGTAAAAATAAATTATTATTTTTCGCCATATATTTTAAAATGGTTTACCTTTAAAAGCGTGTTTGAATTAGAGCGTGCTTTGTGTTTGGTCTTTAAAGAAATACAGATTCTGGAAAATGAATTTCCTTCCTGGCTTTGTCACGAATTCGTGTGAGTAGCTTCCAAAAAACAAAATGTTAATTGAGTGGTATGGTATGTGGTATGAAACCACGAACATCTTCCTCCAAAAGAGAATAATAAGAGTCTAAAAGTTTCCGGACAGAGATGGAAGACTTTAATAATTCCAGAATCAAAATCAATGCATCATGCTCAATTTCATATGTTGAATGTGACTTGACTCAAAGGAGTATCAATTTCCTTTGAATATTCACATAAATCGGAATAATCCATCACAATTTTTGACAACTTGATCACAGGTGGTGACGTATGCCTTGTCTCGACCAATAAACGGGTTTAAAAACCTGGATAATTTTCACTGTTTGTGTTCCATACTTGGGCTTAAAGCTTTTTGTGCTAAAAGTCCAAATAATAGCAATGCGTATGTATATAATCAATATATGTACGCATAAAAAAGTGAAATATTCAAGAATTTCGTTCTGTGCGTGAACTGCAAGTAGAACATGTAAATTTAAGCTTTTCATCTGATAAGTTAATGGTCGGTTTTGCCTGAAATTTTAAAGCCATGTAATTGAACCTTTTATAGATAGTTATTTGGTTTTGTTTGCCAGAGTTTATATTTACATTTGAATTGATACTTCCAACTTCCATCCTTCTTTTTAAGAAACTGATATAAGAATATCGATATTTTCGTTTCTCCTTTGCTTGTGTGATGTTAACAACTTGTCAAAATATAGCACTCGAAAACATTTGCAGGAAATCTCTCATTATCTACTCTATATGATAAGATACTTTAAAAAGTCTGAAACGGAAGATGAAAAGCAATTAATTATTGTACATGTGAAAGAATGCTTCAAGTTTTATTATTTATTTGATTGTGATTATTTGGAACATATATAATAGTGGCTAGTTAGAAAAAATCTCACGTAAGTAAGAAAGGGAAATTGAGATAAGAGTCGGGTAAACAGGGTGTACTTATCATTATACATTTATTTTTCTGTCTGCGGACGATGATTGAAAGGTAGAGGGTTTATGGGAGAAATCATGTCCTTTTATCTCTAATTTGGTATTCCACACCCTCATCTCTTGTTTGCTTGGGCTGAAGAAAGGGTTTCTACTAAACTATTTTTCTGTGGGGTGTTTTTGTGATTGCACTGCAGTTTAGGAAATGAAGATTGACCCTTTGCTTGTTCGTTAGTTGGCTTAACTCACCCCATTATTTGGCTTGTTTGTGTAATCCTACGGAATGAAATTTATTCATGCGTGTCAATCATTGCTAACGCAATGTCATCTAAATGAAGGCTCCCAAAGGTTCGTAATATTCTCGGTGGCATGGCGTGAGTCATGCGTCAAGTTTGGTTTATGACACTTATCAATCATTGACTGGTTTCGTTTTCACTATGATTAAGCAAATTGACACGTGCAATGACAACTCTTCTTTAATATCATATAATGATAACATCTAAAATTTGGGCCAGTGGTTATATCTAGATAGATTATTTACCCGAAAAATATTTTGATCTCATTAAGACACATTAGACTTTGTTCTTTTCGTATGGTCGAAAATAGAAATGCATTGACGGCCATCACTTATAGAATGGCAAGATATTTTATGCCTTTTTTCAAGAATAAGTGAAACCACTTATAGAGAAGAAGGTTTGGTAGAAGATAAGACACGAGGCATTTTTCATCCCTATATCTAGATTGCATAACTTCCATGCAGCAATCCACTAACCATCAAAACTTGGATAGAATTTTTGCATCTTCAGTACATAGAAATAAAATATTATTCTTATATGGGAAATACGTTACCTAATTTACGGCTGTCGTGCAGCTTTCCTTATCGCCAGCCTCGTCAATTTATATTTTCAAAAGAACATCTTATAATAATTGTACGAGTGTGTAAAAAATGAGAGTAGTTGGTTGGGTTGCTTGCACGGAACTTGCTACTAGCAAGTAAATAGCAAATGAGACAAAAATTGTGCCGTAGGAAAATTTTGTATTTTATACTTGTGAAATATCTGTAAAATAATGAACACGGATTTTTTAATGCAATTTAATTCGTATGAAATTTCTTATTTCCTTTCGTCTTTTGTATATTTTTTCCAGCATTAGCTTTCAATTGTAATCGGAAGAATATGAATTTCGTCTTTTAAAAGTATAAAATTATTTATCCATACGTATTTGTCGATAAAAAAAATTGGATAGTAGATTTTTTTTTAAATTTGCATATGAAAATTTTATAAAACGACTTCCATTTGTTTTATTCATGAGTCATCATGAGTATAAAGTTGATGTTTTATGCTAAAATCTCTTAGTCAATTTAGTGCAGTTCAAATATGATAACCAATTCGAGACCAATGCCAAGCAGACAAAAATTATAATAATTTTTTGTGTGTTTTAGGCAACAGTAAAGGTATATAATAAAATTATATACATGTTATAAGTTATATGTTATAGTTATAAGTAGTGGGTAATTATACGCTTATCACATTTCAATTGATATCTCAGTGTGACGAGGTTCCCAAAATATTTATCTCAATATTCACTGTTTAACGACATAAACAGCGAACGTTTCTTAAATTTATTAGTTGATTCATCATTAATTTTATAACGTACCCTTGTCAAATTTCAAACATTTTCTGACTGATATACATATAAATTAAACTTTAAAATCCGTTTGCGTACAGGGTTAAATACTTAGAATAAAAAAAAAAGGTCAGAGCAATTTGTCATTAGCTCATATCTCATATTTGGATGAGCTTTGGGATTTAGAGTCGAAGCTTGTTTCTTTTTAACCAGTATGGCTGGAAATTATGCATAATATTTTTGGTTGTAATATTAACTTTGCGTGTTATTGTTTATTCACAGATCTCACAATTTCTCACGGAATAATTTCATCGGAAAAGTGATAAAGAGGCCAATTTATTCTTTTGTGCAAAGCCTGCACTACATAAATAAACTTACAAAAGTGCTTGGGAAAGTGACGACGCCCAAACCATCGGCATCATTTTCCATCAGTATCATAAATCAGAAGATTGACAGCAGGTGTGGTTGGTGAAAGTTTGGAATACCATTGTCATTTACTAGAGCCAGAAAAAAAGTGAAAATATTAATGAGATGAGATTTGACTTGCCTGTTTAAAAAAACCAAGTGCACAACAACAAAAAGCTCTAAAATGAGGCTAATATATGCCATCGCATTTCTTTCCATCTCCGGATGCTTTTTCCTTCAGACCGTAGCCGGAGTTTGCCCCATGGGATGTACTTGTGATGACGAGAATCTGCATGTAAATTGTGTGGAAGCAAATCTGGACATTGTGCCCATTACATTGAACCCTTCAGTTCAACGCCTTATTCTACGAAACAACAAGATTCGAAGTATTGACACAGGAACTCTTACTTTTTACCATGAATTAATTCATGTGGACCTGAGTCATAATCATTTGATTATAATCAAGGTAAAAAGGAGTTTTATATACAACTTATCAAATTATGACTGATTTTTTTTAATAATATTGATAATATATAATTTTTTATTTATTTTTTCCTGCAGCCTGGAAGTTTTGCTTCACAAACAAAACTAGTCCAATTGCATTTAAATGCCAACAAAATTTCTCATTTGAGCAACAAGACATTCGGCACTTCTCAAAGTGTCATGCATTCTTTGGCAGTGTTGAACCTCCAGAATAATTTGTTGGACACGATTGAATCTTCGGTTTTCATGTACACGCCAAATCTGGAGGAGCTTGATCTGAGCCAAAATTCCATTAAAGAGTTGAATGCCAGTGCTTTCTTGGGACTCGCCATGCTGAGAATTTTAAAGCTGGATAAAAATGAGCTCACCTCTATACCAGAAGTGTTTTCCACACGGGCTCTTATCCCTCAGACCTCAAATAATAATAATAATCACGGGATCAGCCATGGGGTTGGACAGAAGAACAATATGGTGCCTCATCTTGCGGATTTATCTTTGGGTTATAATCCCATTGAGAAAATTGGCAGTGATGCTTTTTCTGCTGCCAAGAACCTTATTTCCTTGGACCTCAAGGGATGTCAAATCTCGTCAATAGACATCAACGCATTTCGAGGACTCGGCGTCCTTAGGAAACTCATTCTTACGGATAATAATTTAAAAGCAGTTCCAACCCAAAGTTTTGCCCCATTGATGCAGCTTGAGACTTTGAGGATAGGAAGAAATCCATTTGACAAAATTTCCAGGTCCGCATTTGGTGGACTAAAGAAATTGAAGAACTTGGAAGTTGCAGGTGCATCTGAACTTAACTTTATTGAACCAGACGCATTTTCCAATAATTTGGATTTGGAAAATATCGAGATCTCCAGTTGCAAAAAATTGGCTACACTTCCCCCTAAACTATTCAAAGGGCTTAGTGGCTTTAAAAGTCTCAATTTAAAGGTATGGAAAATAAGATTAAATGCTTTTATCTTTGATTGAATTTTGGGGATGGTTTTAAATGCGTGTTTGAAATACACTTGTGGTTGCACACACAATATTTTTTAACTCGCTCAAACTCTTTCCACGAAAGAATCTAGAAGCAGATTGTGGAAATTGAGCTGTCACTTAAAAGTAAAAGATGTTTGTAAATGTGAAAGCAGTGAAAGCACTCACTCTTCGCTCCGTTAGCCATCCAAATATTCGCATAACTGGAACTTGCCTGAATAGTTTTTTTTTGGTCCTGCTATTAAATTCTGTATTGAAAGAAGGTGAATGATTGATGTTCTTCTCTGTTCATAAATTCAGTCATCAAAGTTATGCACTCTTGAATAAATTATACATGAAGCATTTCATGTGCTAAAACATTTTTTTTTATATTTCCCCTAGGATAATGCTCTTCAAGATCTTCCAGACGATTTAATAAGTTGGCAAAATCTCCGATCACTTTACCTAGAAGGAAACCCATTTCGATGTGTCTGTGAATTGTTTTGGTTGCGAGATTTACTGACAAATGAAAAGTTTAAAAACTCTTCATCCTTCGTCCTTTGCGCAGAGCCAAGTGAACTGCGTGATAAAAAGTTGACATCATTATCCAGTCAAGACCTCAACTGCTACCTTCAAGGACCGATTCAGAAGACAATTTTAGGAGTCTCAATTGCTGTGACCATTGTGGTTTTGATAATCATCTTTTTCCTCCTCTATCGTTATCACGAGAACATAAAGAACACTTGCAAACGAGGTTTTAGACGTCCCTCGAGAAGGAAGAGAAGTTCCGTCATCTCTTCATGCGGGAAGGAATTGGACACTGCGACCAAGACCTCATTTCTTAGTCAGAGTCCTTATCCTTTCTCAGATGATGATTTCCAGGTTCGAGCTTCGCTAATGAGCGGAAGTCCTGGACCAGGAATGGGAAATGGGGGCGGGGGTTATGTGCACTCCAGCCACACATTAAACCCAGTGACAATGAACAGCTTAAATTACCCGTATAATACTAATAGTTTTAATAGCCATAGTTTACATCACCCTTCCCATCATTACAAGAGTACGCCTAATAATTACGCCTCGCCTAATTACTCTAATGCTCCTAACGAGTATGCTGCTCCAATTAATTCAATCAACTATCCCCATCTTCATAATCACAGTCAGCAGCAAATTGACCATAATTTGCCAATTCACTTTGCTCTTCACCAGCACAAACCCATACCCATTACTGAACTATAGCAATTAAGGTATTAAGTTCTATGTTGCCTATATATTTTATACATACTTAAATGATTATTACGACGATATTAGCTTTAGAACACGCTAGATAATATTATTATTACCGGCTGAATTAATTATAGCATATTAAAAATGTAGTGTTAGTGTGATATCAATTAAACGGAACAAATGAATTTGTAGCAATAGACTCTGTAAATATTTGTACACCTATTTCCGCATATTTTTCTAGTTTTATCAATGATTAAAGGTCGTGTCGTGTGTTTAAAACACATTATTACTCGTACATGCGAAAGGTAGAAATGTATATGAATGAAATGAGCGTGTCTTAATTTGTCTCTTGTTGTCCTCTGTCAGACTCACTTTCACTTTTTGACAAGGTATCAAATAATTATTTAACTCTGATCTGTAAAATGTAAAATTCTAGTATATAGCACTATATACAGTACTAATAATTAGTTATTTTAAAAATAAATGTTATTGTGATAAGACGTTACACCATAAATGAATTGTGGTTGTCGCAAACATAAAAGACCTATTATAAATATTGAAATCATCCTCAACAAAAGCAATATATAATTGTCCTTACTAATTAACAATCGTGTAAATTATGATAAACCCGGTTTTAGTCCACTATTACAAATAGTATTGTTGCCTTATGTGAATTTTTTGTTATTTTTTTGTCCATGTATTTAGAAGACTTAAACATATTATATTATGCTCATGAATGATAAAAGTTTCAAACAGACCTCTAGTCATTTGTCAAAATGTGAATCCTTGTTTAGAGTAAAAAGAGATTACCATTTTGAATCAAAAGTATATTGTATAAAATTATTATTCTATGTAATGTCAACAAGTACCCAAATTAAACAAATTGTTGGCTTTCATTCATTTTTTTCTGCATGCATTTTATATTATTGTTATACAATCAAAATTCCGTTCTATATAAATACTATATACAGTCATTATAAAACATCTCCCAATTAAAACCTCATGTCTCAAATTTTGTAGCAATGTATCAAGTTAATCTTTTTAGAATTGCAAAGATGAATAAAAAGTATGAAATAATTAAACAAATTGAACATTTTGCATATCGCTTTCTTTTATTTATGCGGACCATTTTTAGGGTTACATTACGCTGTGCAACAGCATCACTATATTTAGTTATCTCAGTTTTCCGTGATGTTTGAGAAAAGATGACTTGATGGTAAAGATTGAAGAAAAATATGGATACAATTGCTAGTCAATAGCATTTGATTTTACGTTTGTTGACTTGATTATCTACTAGTGGTACAAGCAATGTTATGTACAATTTACTAATAATATGTATTTATTTTGGATAGCTCAAATTTCGATTTTAGATTCTAGTAAAGTTTAAAGCAAAGGTTACATTTTTAGTGTGAGAAGAGATATCACATAATTCTGAGGGACTATAAGATGGACAAGTAAGTTATTATCATCAATCACTATTAGTCCATAGGCCGTGGCGTGACCTTAAATTATCTACAATTAGTTAGGACGTATTCTTCGATGTACGTTCAACGTTAGTCAAAGGAGAATTATTACTATTCTCATCATTAACTAAAGATGTAAAAATTACAGCACCTTTTTGTAATATATGTATGTAGTCTTTATAGTAGGATAAGGCTGTTGCTAGTAAAGCACAATTAAAAGCATTACAATGTGCACTTTAAAGAACAATTCGTTGATGTCGCTTTTAAACTACCAAGGAAGAAACTTTGGAAGCTGCTCAATTAATACATAAATCAGAATCAGAGTACTTAAAATACTACTGCTAATCTCGACAAGTTCTCTCTATACAAAAATACAAGTCGGCAAATAAAAATTCAAATTAGTTTAAGATGACCACCACTCAAGTTAACAAATTAACAGTTGAGAACGTAACATTATTTAAAATTGTGACAGCGAAATGATAATTAAAATCATACAAAAATGTCAAAACTCGAAAATAATACGAAAATTATTATATATGGAAATTGACAAAATCGAAGGATCAACGAAAATATACATATAAACAACTTAAAATTCCCCTACATTCATCTAGAAGGGCAGCTGCCCAGTCCTGTGCTAGCACATGATTTGTCCGACGAACCTTCAAGGACTGAACCGTTGGCTTTTGAAGCTGAACTTTGAGAAGAAAGTGCACTCCTTTGAGATTGCAGACTTGACATAGAACCCCTATAAATAATTATTTTCAAAAATAAATGAATATTAAGTCTGTAATTGATTGATAATAATAAATTACCTATAGTCAGCAGACTTTAACACTTCAAAGTAATACATGACTTTAGCTTTGGGTACCGTCAAATCCATGATATGATGCCCAGTTGCGGGATTCGGATCAAAAAATTTCCACTGCATAACGTAATACCCCGTGTGACTCGTGACATGAGAACCTTGGACAGACTCTCCATCATGGCAAACTGTAGCTGCTTCTACACGGAAATAGTCATGTCCCTCTTTCCATGTTTTTTCAATTACAGATTTATGTTCAGTATTTTCTGAAATGGGAGGACAATTAGGTTTTGCCTGGAGAGCCCCCGTGGATGAAGGGACCATTGCAGGGAGAGGATTCTTTGTGCGGAAGATGGAAAAACTAACAGAATGCCTTAAGACGTCAAAGTCCCAAGTTATAACGCTGCCCAAATCTTCATTTTGAATGACAAGCTCATGCACCTAAAATATCATTTTTTCATCATATAATAATTATTATTGTATTGGGATTAATTTAAAACGTTGCTAATGTACCTGTCCTCTAGATAAGGCTACACATTTGTATATACTTTCTTCTGATAATGTAAAATGTTCCAACTGTTCATCGTCCATGTAGCAAGTCTTTGGCACTATCCCTCCATCAGGAATGTCAATCTAAACAAACAAGTCAATCAAACATTTAATCATTTAATAATATGAGCAATGATGTAAAAATCCTTACTTTACTTTCTCCACCCAAAAATGTAGGAATATATTCTTCAGAAATTGAATCTGGAAGTACTCCAGGCCCCTCGAAGAATGAAAATTTCATACATGTTTTCTCGTCTACAGTGACAAAGCACATTAATAATATTAATTGTCTCTAAAAACAAGGAGAAACAACTAACCAATAAACGCCCCAACTATAGTCCAAAGCACTGGGAAAACGCGTGGGGCTCTGATTATTAGCACCTGTCCCATTGTCTCGGGGTAATTATTTTCTACAATTTCTATGATTCGTAACAATGTCTAAAGAAAGTATTAGAAAGAAAGTTTTATATTAGACACGATTTTATCAAAGTAACCGAAGAGCAACTAACCTTAATACCCGGCGTCCATAAATGTCTCATATTTAATCTAAAAAGTTAAAAACATTCCATTATAATTGGATTAAAATTTTCTGTCATATCTGGTATCAATACCCTTCTAGATCTAATAATAGCGTCCAAGTAGTTATTGGATGTCCATATTGCACAGTAGCCTCTTCCGTTAATCGTAACCCTTCTTCACAAATATGTAGCGTCAATCTCAAGAGCCCTTCCTCTCCTACCGATTTCATAAGTCCTTTGACGTCCATCATTCCCAATCTTAAAATAAATAAAGGCCGTCCATCTAAAAACGAGATTAAAGTCAAATAACAAAATCCACTTGCTGTATTCAATATTTTCGGACCTTTATCGTGGTGACTCCAACCACCAGGAAAGTAGTTTTGGATGACTTCTGAAGTTTCATATTCAGACAAAATTTTGTCCAATTGAAATTTCTTTCTCCATGTAAGAGATTGAGACAACATTTCTCTGGCCTTTTCAATATTGAACTCTCTTGCTCTTAAAAACCTAAGAAGCATAGCATCACTTGGCATCTACAAAAATAAGTCAAGTCCAGTTAATACCCACATTGAATAAATCTAATAACATCACAAGTTGAATATTACCTTTCCTTTTTGGAGGTGGGCTACCCATGTTCTTAGTTGTATGAGTTGACTTTCTTCTATAAGCGAAAGTTCTCCAAGATATCTTTGAATGTAATCTGCATCTAAACGATATTTGTCGTCGTCATCCGAAAATGAATCACATCGGATGGAAGGAATCCCAGCTTGACCACAGCTGCCAATTGATTTGTCCCCTGACCCTGAATGCTGTCTACTTAGACTACTGTGTTGAGATTTCAGACTAGAGGCAGATGCCCCGAGCTTAAAATCTTCTTGAGCTTTTGAAGGTCTTCTGGCTGTTACTGTAGTGGCATTTGCTTCAGCCTTAGAATCTTCACTTTCCCTATGAATACATACAAAAAATGATTATCAAGAGAGATGACCGTATTGGTAGTAGTATATAGTAATACTATTTCAGTTGAAATAACCTTTGGAAAATCTTTCAATCATTTTCTTTGTCACAATAAGCTTGGCATTATCACCTATAGTTCGCACTCACCTTTCTAAAGGCTGCTTCTCTGAATCAAGCTCGTTTTCGGAAGTAGACGCAGGTTCTTTTTCTGCAGACTCGTTTGGAACCCATTGTGGAACTTCAGTAATTCCTTCGTTACGTAGCTCTTCGATGAAAAATTCGATGATTTCTTTCCCCTGTAAATTCAAAATAGATATATGATGGATGCGTATTTTATTTAATGCTAAAAATTATTAAATACCTTTGCAATATTTGCTGAGTATTGTTTAACGGCAATTTTCTCCACAACACTTTCAAATCCAAAAAATGATTTGACCTCCAAACTAGCAGACTATAACAATAAAAAAAAAGGTTTTTCCCTAAACTTTATATTTAATATTGTATAAATTGTATTACTACCTGATCAAAACACGTCCAGGAAGGATTTTCTGGGTGAACCTATATAAATAATTAGGTTATTACATAAATTAATTATGAAGTTATTTAAATAATAATGAAAGCGTGAGAACGTACAAAGTAATTGCAGACTTCATGAATAATAAGTCTTGTATCAAAACTTTCATTATAAGCCTCAATTTTTAATGCTCTATTTTTCCGGTCTAATGTATTCCTTTGGATAAATAAGACCAAATCCACCCCGACAATTTTTTTGAGCAAATAAGGAGCTTCAATGTTCAGTTTGCATCTTCGTTCAACTACATGTTGAGAACCATCTTCAGATTCCGAGTCTTCAAGAATATCAGATCCAACAAAAACGGGAATCATTGGGCACGTAGGAAAGCGTCTCTCGTAAGCCTGTGATTAATTAATTACAAAAGTCATTCATTAGATGCCATTCTTTGAGTATGAAAAGGACAATATGGTACTTTATACTTGACCAAAAATATTCTCTTTACATGAATTGTTTTTAATTTTGCTTGCCCCGACTAGACACATATTATTATATTATTATCTTTGGTATAGAAATGTACACGCACACAGCTCTAATTTGAGTGAAGATAATAGAAATTAACTGTGCTTCATGAATGAACGAGGTCATATCATTCATACAGATATGTGCTTTTATTAGACTCGAAAATAAAACCTCACGCTCGATCGTCTCTCTCTTTCTCTCTCTACGTAATCTACTAAAGTAATAAACAAAATCAATCAAATTTAAATTAAACTTACCATCATAACAAGTTCAAAAGGATACTTGTAAACCCTCACCGGACTTTGATATTTTTGTACCATGTTTGATATCTGGATTTTTGGATGTTCACAGGAAAATGATTTTTTGGCTTCTCTTGGTTATGCCAAATGTTATGATTTTATATTTTTGTGTTGAGTTTCATTTGGCCATTGTAGACGAACAATAACAACTTTTGATAATTTACTTTCACTCTGTTGCATGCAAGCAGACAAGTTGAAGCACTTTAGCTCGATTGAATATTCAATTCCAATTTCTGGAGCTACCATCAACCACCACTACTGCCTGTCACCTCACAAATGCCACTGACTGAGCCGAGCAAAACTTTCTGCAAATTCTGTGTAGTTAGTCACTGGATTGATGAGCCGTAGTATGTAATGCTGTTGATTGATTCTCAAATGGTTTATTTTAGACAACTGAATTTATTTTGACACATCGCTGTCCAGTTGGGTCGGACCGGAAGAAGGAAGGCTTATAACCCTGCTACATAATTAACCTCGGGGTTTAATCACTTTCTCCGCAAATGTTGAAGAACGAGCCGATGCTTATTGTCCCGGTGAATATGTATTTAGTGAGCAGAGGGCTAGAAATAAATAATCATTAAAGTTGTTAACATATAGCGTCACGAACATAGCTTTTCCTTTTCTTTCCTCTAAATAATAAATTATGCTAGGTTCGGGGCAAGTAAGTATTTATAAAAATGAATACCATATCCGCTATCATATTACCTCATCACTCGTGCATCGTGTAATATTAGCTGAGAAAATTAGAAGAAACTACACCCTTCTTTCTTTTCTTTGATAAGAGGAAGAAGCTTGAATTGTTGTGTGTTTTTAGTTTATGGGAGGATGGAATTCGCAAAATGTGGAAATAATACTTCTTTATAGATTTGAAGAAAGGCGACAGAGGAGGGTGAAGGTGAAAGGATGTTGTGGCTTTTACCTGCATCAAGATATTTGCTCACTATGTGTTGTGAAAGAAATTTTGAGAATAAATGCCAACTCGCACGCCAATATAATAATGGCAAATGGGTGGGACCTGCTAAAACTTTGCCAGCACAACATTAGTCCTAATTCCTAGAAATATTTTCACTAAAAAGAGGACGGATAATGTCAATTATTTACATCACAACACAAAAGTTGCACTACTGCCACAATTTTGCAAGCCACAAAACATTTGTCTACACAATATATTTATACGATTGACATACAGAAGGATGATCATTTAATTTTCAGAAACTTGTTTTGTGAAATTCTGTTGCAGTAGCAGTCAGTGGTTGCTAAATATTTATATGCTAGCTTCTGACGTGTATGCATCTATGATTTCTAAATGCGAAATATTACTTTGCATTAATGTGTTTGCCTTTTTTTTTGGATGAGATGCAGAATGTTTTGTTATAAATTCAATCTGATCATCTAACTTGATGCTATGTAAAATAAAAGATCTGCATTCGTTTTTTTTGTATTTCAGTGTAGCAATGTTTGAGTAACCACATTACACATTATTATCACTCCAGCTAAGTAAACACAATAATATGATTAATGTTTTTAATGTTAAATGAGGATGTTGTGTAATTAAGTTGAGATCAATGAAAAATGATGTTGAGAATTGAGAAAAGGACGCCTTGGGTCCAGTGATTAGGAAATGCTGACAAGTGTAATGTGTTTACTTGTCTCAAATTTTTATGATTTTTTCCTGGCCAAAGACGCAGTGATTGATAATTTTAATTAATGAAGGCCAGCTTTTATACAGAAAAAGGTTATCAACCGGTTCATCATCCTCCAAATATTTTACATACCTAACATACGTTACCTATCATAATAATGCGAAAACTCTCCAATTAAAACTATTCAATTAATGTCGATATAAAAATGGCATACAATTAGCATTAAGTGAATGTTTTACCGTTTAGGGTTTCCTTTGTTAAAAGATCAGTCTGTGTTAATTAGGGACACACTTTAGGTAAAAAACTGAGATTTAGCATAAATATGCATTGAGCAAGAGAAATGACAACAATGGTACAATATAAATTATTGTTGAGGTAGAACAATCACAATCAAAATCAATAAAAAAAAACTCTCACCCAAATCAAAACATAATGTGCATAATAAATTTAATTTGTTCACTTTTTTATGTTTTTTAAATTTTTTTAGTAGTGAGCAGGAGAAAGTGAATGCGCGGCATTTTTGAGTGCTTCAAACTTTTGAGTTGTCATCTTTGCAGTTTCATTTCATCGCCGGTCAAGTTTTTTAATAATTTTTCTGGAAATTGTTGAAATTAAGATTGGTAAGCAAGAACAATTGAAAGAATAAGCTCAAAGCTTATTTGACATATTTCTATATTTTTGTTCCCAGAAAGATAATATAAAATGGCTGGGACATCAGAAAGATACAGTTTTTCTCTGACCACCTTCAGTCCTTCAGGGAAATTGGTGCAAATTGAGTACGCGTTGGCCGCCGTGGCCTCCGGAGCTCCCACCGTTGGAATCAAGGCCACAAATGGCGTCGTTTTGGCCACAGAGAAGAAACACAAGTCGATGCTTTACGAGGGCAGCAGCGTTTGGAAGATTGAGACAATTAATGAGTACATTGGAATGTGTTACTCTGGGATGGGTCCAGATTATCGATTACTGGTGAAAAGTGCTCGAAAGGCTGCCCAGACTTACCAACTGGCTTATGGAGAAAGAATCCCAACCGTCCAATTGGTCCAACGAGTTGCGGCCGTGATGCAAGAATACACACAATCTGGGGGAGTTCGACCTTTTGGAGTTTCCCTCTTGATTTGTGGCTGGGACGACGGAAAGCCATTTTTGGTACAATGTGATCCTTCAGGAGCATATTTCCCCTGGAAAGCAACTGCAATGGGGAAAAACTTTATCAGCGGAAAGACTTTCTTGGAAAAACGGTATTATTTAATTGAATGAAAGCATGAATTAAAATAATTCTAAATCATTGTTATATTTTTTTAAAAAAAAACGTAGGTACAAGAATGATATCGAACTGGAGGACGCCATTCACACGGCCATTCTTGCCTTGAAAGAAAGTTTTGAAGGACAAATGACCGCTGAGAATATTGAAATTGGAATAGTTACAAAAGATGGATTTAGACGGTTGGCTATCAATGAAGTTAAAGATTATTTAGATACTATTTAAGTATCGTCTTAAAACTCTTCACATAATTTTCACTTTTGTGTAATGTGTTATTAATGATCTAAATTCCCAATTCATCTTTCTAATTCTTTTCTAAAAGCCGAAAACTTGAAAAATAGTAAATTATCTCTCCATTTAACTTTTGTATACAATATTGTCACCTTATAAAGTGGTTGGTTAATAATGGTAGCAAGGTGGAAAATAAATCTGGTTTATAAAGCTTACCTCTTTACTTCCACCTAGTAAATTATTTTTAGAATACCACCCTTCAACTGCAGTTTATGAAGTTAGCCTATATATCTAACCTACAACCTAAACCTAGGGCTCATTCAAATAAGGAATTATGAATGGACATGGAAAGCTATACAGTTTTCACCTTTTTTATACAAAGTACTTTATTTTCTATCGGAGCCAGACAAAAGAGACTTGCTTTTAAATTGTCACGTCTTCCTCTCTCTGCCTGGTGGAGTGAAGGTTAAGAAGCGAAAGTGTTAGGTTTATGGTAATTGATGCACTTTTAGTATTCTACCGAATTGATGACATTCAGACTTTGTTGATGATACTTTCTAATTCCAGCGTGAGAATATGACTTGTCAATTGTGGGGAAAGATCCGGCAAAATATACACACAATTCCGCATTCCTTAATCTGTGTCCCTTTTCCTTGGTACTTGAGTTGACACTTGGCAGTAAACAGGTTGACAACAATAGTAGTCTATATTTACTCCCACGAGACCTACATTTGATGTTCCAAATAAGAACTTGAACTATAATGCCTTGAAGGGTATTTGTATGAATGTTGAATTGAGTCACGTCACTGAAAATAGACATAACTGGACTCAATATTAATGTCAGCAAGAAGCCCTCTTTTGACCATCCACTACTGACCGATTTTTCAGTCAGTGTTCTCAAAGGATTTGAAGAGTTTAGACGCTTTGATTTCTTTGTCTCAATTTTGGAATTGTCTCACGAACTTAATTATCACATCAAAATGGTAAGAAGAATATATAGGGTCTCGCAAAATCCGATAAACTTATTGTATAATAATTTGCTTTTTATACCAGATTTCAAGACATACAATTAGTCTCATCGTTGTTTTATTGCCGTACTTTGTGGCTGGCCAATTTCAGTCCATGTCTTACCGTTTAGTAAATGGAAAGCTTTATGTTGATCCTCCCACGACCACTCCCCCAAGTTTTATGGAAACATATTTCCCTTGGCTCCCATCTTCTTATACGTCATCAAATTCTGAAGATATTGACGAAGCAATTATTAATAGTGTCACTGGGCCTCCTACATCTTCAAATTCAGCTTCTTCATACAGTGGAAATTCTGGTGGGATGTCAAGCTATGCTCAATACCAACAGTCTCAAAGTCCATATTTGAGCAATGAAGAAGACAATTATATTCCAAGTGCATCAGTCAATGTCCCATATCAAGTTACCAATCCTGATAATGACTTCCAAAAACCAAATGGGGGTGGATATCCAAATCAAAATAACTATATTTCCAGCCCTCAATCACTGCCTCCCCTCCCATATCCTTTTTCACTTTTACCTGGCCAAACAACAACGGAACGCTCAGTACCTTTTTACCAGCCAATTCTAGACTTTTTTGGATACGGCTCAAACGGTGAAGAGTCTGAGCTTCCTCTTCCATTCCCTGGACAAATTGCATCTGAAGGTGTCCCACCACCAGTAAGATACACCCAACAAAATTCTTTCCAATATCCTCCACCACAATTCATTCAATCCCGAGCATCAAACGATCCCAATGCAAATTTTCTTGAAGACTCTTACTACAAAAATGGAAAGCATCCCGTCAACACAAGGGCAAAATCTGATGATGATGATGCAGTTATTGATAAATCCGAAATAAAGGACAATCCTTGCCCAAAACTAGGATTTTGGCATTGGAATGGAGAAGTTTGCATTGCCGTCGGACCAGTTCCAGTTTGGGCTTGCAAGCCAAATGATTTAGTTATGTCTGGGAGAGTAGGAGTTTGCCGCAACAAAATTTTTTTTTCGCCAGGGAGCAACCCTTTGGAGGAAAAATAAATGACCCTCTGGCAGAGCAGAGAAAAAGTCTAACCAAAAGTACTCAAAAAATATTTTCAATTAATCAATCCGATTCTACAAATCTTCCCTCAGAAAGAACATTGAGTTCACTTAGTACAATGCTAACGTTTTTCACAAAAGTAGAAGGGATTTTAACTAAAATAAATTCCGTGTTAGCTCCCTTTGATAAATTAGTTACCATTTTGATTAAGCTTAACTCTGTAATTAATAGAGTCAACCGTGTCATGATGTTTGCAGAAGTTGTTCGTGAATTATATGTTACTGCCAATCAAATGTATACTGTATTCAATAATGTTGTAGCTCACAGAAATATGACCACAACTGCGGCTTCCGGTTCTGGGATTACAACTAAAGGCTCTTCAAAAAATGACACAATTACTCAACTGGGGACTAGTAGTGCAATTAAACTTACTGACGCAGAAATTGATGATATTCTAGACAAATATGCTAATGAATAAATAAACGAGCATTTATTGTATAGTGTAAAGTTTTGTACCGACAGACATACCATTTATGTATAAAATAAATCTTTAAAAACTAACTTAAAATTTTATTGTGATTTTGATTCCATTCCCAGCATTATGACTATTGACAATGATTCTGATGTCGTAATATTTATCTGATATCTCTTTTAACTTTTTGAAAATTAACGGAATCATATTTGCAAGCTGTGAAACACTACTTTCTACCATAAATTCAGCGCTTTCGAGCATTGGAAAATGTGCGAGTATATTGTCAATGGAATTGTTGTTAAATGAATCCAGCTCCAAATTAATTGACAAGTCTTTTAATTCATAACTTTTAAAATTGAGAGAATCAATTTGTTGCTGAATAAGGGTGGATTCTGTCCTGAGGCTTTTAAGTTTAGAAAATTCACATGAAAAAATGATCTCATTCAGCCAAGTTCCAAATAGGTCATCGTTTAACGGGTGGCATTTTGACAATTGTATTACCTCTAGGTTGGGTGAGGACTTGAGTAGGTCATAAAATAAATCCGTTCTATCAGAATAATCTCCAGTTATTTTTAGAACACGTAGCCTTTGGAAAATGAACCCATAATAAGAGCCACAGGACATGGGCATCAAAGGCACCAACCACTGACCGCAATTCTTTTCACTGGCTGCTACTTGAAAGCTCACAAGATTTAACAAATTTTCAAACAAAATGAATCTCAGTGTTCTACTACTCCACTCGCAATGTTTAATGTTGATGCTCTCAATTTGATTTCCAAACTTTTGGAAAAAATTGCATGCATTTTTCGTATTCAAATCGATATCTTCCAACTTGTAAGTGTTTAAAATTTTGGAAATGCCAAACGAGGAGATTGAAGAAACGAATTGTTCCAATTTAGAATGGGTATCTATTTTTACCATCACTTTATTCTGCAATTGATTGTCAGTTAATATCTTCCATTCAGAGCAAACTTGACGCAATTTTACAAGGTCCGTGAAATGTAAATTGCGACTAATTTGTTGGAATATCTGTAAACGGGGGGAATTGAGAAAGTGAGATAATTTTTTAATCCTGTTTTGAGGTTTGAGGATACTTACTGGATATTGCAACAATGGGTGTCGTGTACTCATCTTTCGATCCTTTGAGGGAACTGATCAAATTATTACTGATAAACTTTGCATATTCAAATTCAATGTCGCAGCAAAAAATCCATGCATTTTTTTTATCTGGACACATTTGTTCAATTTATTTGCATTGCAAATATTAATGGAAGTAAGGCTAGTAAACAATAAATGAATTTATTTTAGCTTTTAATGTTAGACAAATACAAAATGACCTAAATTAATGGATGCATAAAAGTAAACTTGGCTTGAAATTGACTAATTCTACCACAACGAAGAAACCCAAGGAAGAGGTAAATTCCAGAAAGTTGTTTACAAAGAAAATGAGAGTTGACATTGTTTCATAGCTTTGGACTAGATTTGTGTTAAATACGCAAGTTTAAAAAAGCTCATTGAACCAAGTGGATCTTGTGTTTGGTGTTACGTTGTCCATCCATTCCGATGGCTTCCATTTAACGCAACCTTCTGCCCCAGAATCTTTGGCTGCATCGTAATTAATACCCTAAATTACGATTGTTAATTGTTATTCCTAATTTATTATTGTTATTTATCAATATTTGATTGTGTGATCTTACTGGGTTAGAAGCAGGGCTATGCCAGTAAGGAAGACAAAAAGCTTTCTTGTCAAATTCTGTCAATTCTGGGGTAATCGCATCAAGTCTGTAGAATTAAAACACTTTTTTTATAAACCATTTAAAAGTTTGTGTGTGTTCTTACTTTGGAGTTGCAGCTTTTGACTTTTTACCGTCATCAAGAGATTGAAATGTCCTACAAATGAAACGTCAAAACAAAATGAGCCCTTAAAAAACAAAGTCTTACGTTCCCCCGCAATGTTTAATATAAACTGGACGCTTAAGCCAGTGTCTAAAATTAGAGAAGCTTCTCGACGCCCCAACACATCGGTCCAAATTTTCCGAAAATTTGTTCAGGTCATACATTTGAAAGACGTATTCGTATGCTTTATAAGATGGACCAGGAGCGTACCTTGATTGCCGAACAATGTTGAATTAAATTTAATGTTTTCCATCACAGTAATGCTAATTAATCACCATTACACTTACCATCTATGTTGAATCCATCGGTTGAAAAACATTTCCATTTTGTCATAAAAGTGACTGTACTCTGTGGTATTAAATTGGAAATGCCGAGCACAATAATAATGAACAAACATGACTGTTTTCCAAGCCGTTTCCACCTAATTAAAGTTACTTCGATTGATGCATGTATTTAATAGGAAAGGCAACATTTACATACCGGAAGATCTAATTGTTGTAAATCCGTCCTTAGGGATTGAGGAATATCGGCGTAAAGGGTTCTATTGACACTACCTCCTTTGTATGAATAACTGATGTCAACCCACTATGACAAATATAGTCAAAATATTAAATCTCATTGCTCATCCATCAAAAATGAGACAGTAAAAAGACCGACTTTACAACAATACAAAATGTTTACCTCTAAAGGGCACGTGGCATTTGGGCTAGTTGAATTTTCATAATTCCAATAAAATGGTTTAGCAGTCTCCAAACAAGTTTTTAATCCAGTTAAAATTGTCTGTGTCCTATTTTCATCAGTCTTGTCTTCAAAAGGATACCACCGGAGACTTTCTTTTAACACAACTCTAAACATTTTGAGCAAGTTTGTTACAAGCATGTGAGGAACTTCTTCATTTGGGCACACGTTGAGCATAATTTGTCTCGCTACTTGAAATAGTACATAATCTGGGACATCCACTTTAGGCGAGGGTGTCCCTTTTAGAGAAGAAGTGACCATTGTCATCACCATTCGTTTTGTCTGCTCTTTTATTTCACGAACTGTTTTGTTGGTCAAATTGTATGTTGGAGATCTTTCGTCACAGTCTTGTACCGATTTTTTATAAAAATTTGGAAAACTCAGTTTAACTCGTGGCTTTTGTGGTTTCATTGTAGAGTTTCCGCTGGGAGCTGTCGAATTTCCGGATGAAGATGTGGAATTTCCACCACCTCCAACAGAATTGTCACCAGCCGCCGTGGCATTTTGTTGAGTGCCATTTGTTTTATCAACTACAATGTAATCATCAATTAAGGGGTCAAAATAATCTGGAGGAAATGTGGTCGCAGAAGGTTTCTCAGTCCCAGCATTTTTTCCCTCTGTTTTGCATTGAGCTGCACAACTTCCATCATTCGCTTTCCCTCCTGGCAATGGACCTAAAGTTTTTGGGGGTCCTTTGCTCTTTTCTAATTAAAAAAAATCAAATAAGTAAATCGGTGGTATGTAAAATATATTTTGATTGCCTTTTGGGGTAAAGTATTCATTAAGTTGAATGCTTTCGTCAAACGTGTATAAATTTGGTATTCCATGTGGCTTATAGCAGTATTCCGTTTGTCTGTAAGGTAATTTATCTGCGTAATATTTCATTGCCACTGCATTCTTTGGAGCTGTTACATTGTATTCTAAACATCTTCGGGAATTGGGTGATTCAATTTGTTTATTTGGAAATATTGCCCCAAGATGCATATCATAATTGGCATTTGAATAACTGTACTCTTCAAAGTCTATTGGCAGTTCTTGAATGTATTCGAAACCAACGCTGGATTGAAAATGATAGGGCAAATAAGCATTTTTCGCATATCCCAAAAATCTCATATATCGAACCTAAAAATCATTACAAAAAAGCTTAAAAATACTTTACTATTTTTTTAAAAGAGGTATTTATACATCTTTATCCACTGAAAAACATGATCCACGTTGAGCAACTATTAATTTTGCAGACTTGTCACACCAACCTTTTGCAAATACCCATCTGTAAAAAAAACACAAACGTACACGCTATTTCAATTGCATATTAAAAGAATTGTGTTTTGTCATACACTCCATGACCGCAAGCACATCCGATTTTGATGGGATCTTTGAACCAGTAGCCTGATGCACATTTGTCTGCAGCCACCATTCCTAAAACGGAGCCCCCTTGACACAATCGTATCCATCCTCCTTTGATGGACGCTCTGGGGTCAATTGGACCACTGGAATTTGTGGCAGCCGCCGCCGCAGTGCCATTTGCAGGGGCTGTGGCATTATCAGCCGCAGAAACTATTTTTAACACGGAATTATTAGCTAAAAATAACACGACTATGGTCCAAAGCCAAGTTATGTCCATTTTGAGGCAAAATGATAAACTTTTGGGAATTTGAGACACGTTTCTTAATCCTCAACACAAGTTTTGCATTATCACTTTCACTTGTTGTAGCATTATGTCACCGCATTAATGGAAATTAAGAGTTGTCTCAATTCCCATTGTCTATAACCTTGCAATGTTTATTTATTTGTACTTGTCGAATGTGATGCTTTCCATTTTATGAAAATTACGCAATGGTAATATTTAAGACAGGTGTGATGCAATGGCATTTTTTAATTAAAATAATCTTATGTTCCTAACTGTATGCTATGCATTTTGTTTGTTATTTCCAAAAAATATATGAAAATATAGATATACATTTTTTGAGACAAGAAAGTTGATTGTGGATTGAGAGTCTCAATTTGAGAGTTTTGAGACCATTGAAATGTAGTTGTGCGGAGCTTGAAAGAATTGAAATCCATGTGCATTTGTTTTTTTCGTATTTACACACTTTGGGAATGCTGGAAGATGAGAATGTGGAGGGGGGTGGTTGTGGGGGTGGTTGGGCGGAGGGCTCGTCCAAGGAGAGGAAGGTCCACTCCGTAAAAGTCCCCAGATTGTACAAAGAAGCAGCCAAGGCCCTTAAACAAATTGAAGAAAACGGAGAAGGCCTTAAAAACGCCATCCACGCTTTAAAACATCCTGTAAGAGAAAACTACAAAATCGAGATCAATTTACTAACTAGCCACCGTTTCCTTTAGAATGTTAAGGCCATAACCGCCCTTGTGTCAGAAGCGTGTCGTCATTCCGAGCTGTTATCCAAAGTGTTGGCAAAATCAAAAATTTTGGAACATGAAAAGGGATTGTCATATCAGGTTCCTCTGACCAAAATCCTGATCACCGAGCTCCTTTGGGGCAAACAACGGCTGGGTGGAGAATCCAAACCAGTACAAACGGTGCTCTCGTACAAAGACAAGTTTGATAAAGTTATTGAGAAATTAGAGAGGAAAAATAAAAGAACCGAAGGTATGACCTAAATTATACATGAGAGATTTAGATCATAATAAATCATAGATCATCTTTTTTTAGATGCAGATGGTAATTCAAATACAGAAGAAGCCAACAGTGGCGTTAAGAAACCTCGATATGTTCGGGTGAATACTCTGAAAATGGATTTAGAGTCAGCACTAAGCTATTTGAATGATGAAGGATGGGTCAAAGAAGAAACGGAAGACTATTTAAGTTTAACTGACTACTCTTTCGCAATTGACAATTTTGTAGATAATCTTTTAGTATTTCCAATCGGAACTGAACTATTTAAACATCCGTTGTATCTCAATGGGACTTTTGTGCTTCAAGACAAGGTTTGCAGAATTTGTGACCATGTGACCATTTTATTTTAACCTATGTCTTTAGGCTAGCTGTCTTCCTCCTCTGGCGTTGAAACCTAGAGTATCTCGCGTTGTTCTGGACGCTTGTGCAGCTCCTGGAATGAAAACATCCTTGCTATCTGCGTTGACTAAAAATGAGGGAACTATCATTGCCATTGAACGAGATTCCAAAAGATGCGATACTCTGAGAACCATGCTCGATGGAATGGGAGCCACAAATGTAAATGTGATGAATCAAGATTTTACTGATATTTCACCTCAAGAACACCCAGAAGTTGAATACATTTTGGTTGATCCGTCCTGTTCTGGATCAGGGATGTATAATCGGGTGGAAATTCAATATGGACCTGGAGGGGTTAAAAATAAATCACGTCTTAAATCTTTAGCCTTCTACCAGCGAAAATTGCTTGTACATGCAATGAAATTTCCAAACGTTAAGAGAATTGTTTATTCAACATGCTCCGTAAATTCGTTAGAGAATGAAGACGTTATAGCCGCAGCGTTGGAATGGGGCGATGGATTTAACGGCACAGATAATAATGAAACACCTCAAGACACCTCTCATTTAAATTTTAGAGTAAAAGAAGCGCTGCCAAATTGGCCGCACAGAGTTCAAAACCCTAATTACGAGTGGTCTGAGTTGTGTGTGAAAGCAGATTTTCAAAATGATTTAACTGATGGATTTTTTGTAGCTGTATTAGAACGAGTAAAAAATAAGTAAACTTAAATTAATTTGCCAATTTTATTGTTATATTCAAGACTTTGTTAATAAATCGCTTTTTATTCAATCTTGATTTATTGCAATTTGCAATTTCCAGCATACTTATTGAATAACATATCTTTTATGCATCCAAAAGATGCAAATAAAAATATTTGCAGGGAATGAATGCACACAAATCTTACAAACGTTCCAAAAAATACAAATTACGATTAGATTTGTATGCCATCAAATTTAATTTGCAAAATAATAAGTGCAGAACTTATTTTAAGTTGATGGATCAATCGGACGTTTTACACATGTCTCAGAAAATGCTTTCCTTCCTTATGTGCTTAAATTAATGAGTAAGGAATATTAAAAGTCTTGGTAATGCTTGACTTACCAGTCGCAATAGACTATACCAATTTTTGTAGGGTAAAGGTCGTCCCTGCGAGACCTGTCGAAAGACGGGTCAAGTGGGTGCAGCGATCTGCCCATAAATTGCAAAGAGAAAGTAAACATACACAAGATGTCCAAATGAGACAAAGCTATAACTTTCTTGGCATCAAGTCCATTGTTAAATTGAAATGCTTTCACCATTAGCTTTCACTCGGCGTATAGCGAACAGAAAAACCCGGGTGCGTCTTCCATACGCTTTCACCTTCTGGAGAAAGCAGCTGAACGCATAAATATTTAATATGGCTGAATTTCAAACACCTGAAGCATCTGCTCCCCCTTTCGAAATTGGACTAGAAAAGGATTATCAAAGAAAGTTGTCAGTTAATTCTGCAGAATCAATTAAAGTTGAAGGTTTGTCGTCCAGCGTGGAAATAACGGTTTCAGCCAGGTAAGAGTTTTGTTGTATTTGTTTGTACATTAGTAAAAACCGAGTATATATATATTATTTCAATTTTATTGTAGCAATTTGCTAAATCGAGATTCCATATCCAAATCTGACCCCTTTTGCATACTTTAT
Source organism: Proisotoma minuta (assembly GCA_034698145.1). Classification (NCBI taxonomy): domain Eukaryota; kingdom Metazoa; phylum Arthropoda; class Collembola; order Entomobryomorpha; family Isotomidae; genus Proisotoma; species Proisotoma minuta. The sequence goes on from JAQIXN010000402.1 coordinate 29,368, forward strand.
ATCAAAGAGGACAATCGTGCAGATTCAGAATGGATTGAAGTAGATAGAACGGAATGCGTAAAAAATGATTTGAATCCAGAATGGGGGAAAAAAATTATACTAGATTATAAATTCGAAGACCGACAGGTAGATATAAAGTTAAAATGCAGATCACATCTTTGTAGCGAATTAAATTAGGTTAAATTTTACAGATGCTTCGATTTATGGTTTACGATTGGGACGGATCGGTGAGTGTGAGTCTTAATAGCCACGACTTTTTAGGCAAATTTGAATGCACATTGGGAGAAATCGTTTCGTCTCCTCATGGAAAAGTAAAAACAAAATTACATTAAAAAAAGTTATAATAAGTAATGTCATATACTAATTTTAAATCTATGTATGAATGTATAGCTTTCTCGACCACTTCGTTTGCCCGAACTTTATAAGGACCGAGTACCAAGAAACGAGTCTGTGCTTAACATTGTGGCAGAAGAGTTGGGAGAGTGTCGCAAAGTACTTTGTTTAAAAGTAGAATGCAAAACAGTTGTCAAAATGTCCAGCTTTATTGGAAATACTAGCAACTCGCCCTGTCTCGTTATTTCTAAACAATTGGATGATGCATCTTGGGTTTTAGTTCATAGAACAGATCGTTTTGATCGCACATTTAATCTTCGCGTAGCATCTTTGACAAGTGGAAAAAATCTTGAACGCCCTTTAAAGTTTCAACTTTTTCATAAAAAGCAAAATTCTAAATGGGCTAATGCTAAATTGGTTGGAGAAATTCGCACAAATTATTTGGACATTTTACAGAGTAATTTCCAATTGCAACCAAATTTAACTTTTAACTTTAAAACTTCTTTTTTTTCGCTAGAGTATCAGCAGAGAAGTGGTCCATTTGAACTGTACAATCCAATAAGGAAACAAAAATCTCAAGGATGTTCTACTGGGTCAATTGAAATACTTTCTTTGAGTGTCTGCGATCAAGCTACTTTTTTGGACCACATTTCTAACGGACTTCAACTTACAATTACAGTCGGGATTGATTTCACAGGTTGATGAATAACCTAATGAAGTATTCTGGTTTGAGTTTGAATCAACTCGAGCAATTTTTGCATAATATTTTTGGTGCAGCTTCTAATGGTGATCCGTCTCGTCATACTTCTCTTCATTATAAACATGGGGGAACCGATAATCCATACGTTTTGGCAATTAAAGCTGTTGGTTAGTTATAGTAATATTAGTATGCACAGCTTTCTCCATTCGTGCATATAATTAGAAGCCCATAATGTTAAAATTAATCGATGTAGGTGAAATTATTAATGACTATGCATCTGACAAGAAATTTGCAGCATTTGGATTTGGGGCGAAAGGGTTTCCCGAAGGCAACAGAGTGAATCATAAATTTCCAATCAATTTTAAACAAAACGATCCTTTTTGCGTTGGAATTGACGGAGTTCTTAATGCATATTATCGAGTACTTAAACGAAGTGAGGAACACAACAAGGTTTATGCATATTTATAAGCATTTGTGGTAAATATTCAAGTTCTATATGTAGTCAAGTTATTTGGACCGACATATTTCACTCCCATAATACAAGAACAAGTACGGATGGTCAGAGAAAATGAGGGAAAATATCATGTCCTTCTTATTTTGACTGATGGAATTATCTGTGACCCTATAAGCACAAGAGATGCAATAGTGAAAGCAGCAGATTTGCCCCTTTCCTTAATCATCATTGGAATTGGGGATGAAGATTTTAAAGAAATGGAAAAATTGGATTGCGATGGGAGCTTTTTAAAAGATTCAAATGGGCGATTAGCCTCAAGGGACATTGTGCAGTTTGTTGAATTAAAAAAGTATGTTAATTTCAAATCCATTAATCCAATAAATAAGGCAGACAAAGCAGCCTTATCTCGAGCAGTTTTAGCTGAGCTTCCTTCTCAGGTTTGTGAGTGGATGGGCCTCTTTGCCAAATAATAAATTATTCTCATTGAATTACACCACCCCAAATAAAAATACTTTCTTTAACAAACGAAAACGCCACTCTTTGTTGCTGTTAATTCATCCCATCCATTAATTCTGTCATATTCAATTAAATCGAGGAGAATGGTAGACAAGTAAAAGCCAGCGTCGTTTTTGTTGACGCAATCGATTTGGTATTTTATTTGGGGAGTTGTGCGCTACAACAAAGTTTCAATACTTGATTTGTAGACAACACGACATTGTTTGCACAAAGTTATATAAAATTCCTGTCTCTCGTTTCTGTATTTACGGCTCATAGTGGTATGCGCTTTCCGTAGCATGGAAAGACATGAGAAAATTGGCACAATTGCATTGTAGCGTGTCTGAAATAGTTACATAAAGTTAGTTGTAATTTGGAACAGTTCCAGTTGAGTTTGTTAAAGCGTCCGAGAAATTCTTTCACAGCAGCAGCGCAAAATTTCCTCTCGCCACTTTCTCTTCTCATGCACTCTTGTTATTATACCGCAGTGGCAGGAGTAAGTAAGGAACTAATCCGTTAAATAAAAATTTTGCTGCATTGGGCAAATAGCATCCAGTGCTACTACCGCGCTGTGTTATTTGGTATATAAGGCAGAGCAGTTGATTGAGATGTAAATTGGAGAAGGAAAGTGGTATATGATGAAAGAAAAGCACTTTACGGAAAAAGGATCAATAAAATTCTTGCGTAGTGAGAGACTTTTCTGTTCTGGTTGCTGTACAGATGAACTATACAGTTTTTACGATGTGACATTATTCATCATCATCCTTGAGCAAACATGTAGTTCATCGTAGGATAGTTAACCTTTTGCATCTCCAACCTCACCAAAATCATCCACTGCATATTTAATAACATTTAAGTGAAAATTACATCAACACTGTTTCAACATGAGCACAAAAAAGAGACAAGGGGCAACCCCACCAGAGGTGACCGTCACAAATGCGGACAATGAGGAAGTGTTATCCCCTTTGCATCGTCCAAGGCGTCCGCAATTTGTCTTGCCTTCCGTCAATGTTGAACTCACCATTTCTGCACAGTTAGTATCTTGTTAATTTGATGACAATTTTCTTTCTCCTCTTGAGAATGAACAGCATGCAATCTCTTTTATTGTACATATATACGTAATGCGAACACCAAGTAGCTCAAAACCCTTTTCCTGGAACATATGCAATTGTCTCATTTATTTGTGTTTTCTCTGACAGAAATCTTGTAGACCGTGATAAATTAAGTAGATCCGATCCGATTTGTGTCATGTATACAACCAAACCACACAGAAAAAACTGGGTCGAATATGCAAGATCAGAAGTTATCAATAATACCTTTAATCCCAACTGGAATACAAAGTTTACCATTCTCTATAACTTTGAAGAGCGTCAAGTAAGCACATGTTTAAATAAATAAAGATTTTTTTCTACTCAATTTACACCAAAAAATATTTGCTATTTTCAGAGCCTTCTTTTTAAAATTTATGACTGGGATAGTGAAACTGGAGCCTGGAAAGATCAGGATTTTTTAGGAATGCTTGATTGTGCTCTAGGGGAAATTGTATCTGCTCCCAACAAAAAAGTATGAGAAGGTTTTTTTAGTGAAATCTTTTTTTTTTGCATTCTCTAATAACATTTATAATGTTTTTGATAATATAGTTTGTTCGAAAACTGGCAATTCCACATTTAATACTTGGTCAACCAACAAAGGACTCTACATTAACAATTGTTTGGGAAGAAGTGAATGAAAGTGAAAGTAAGGAAGTTGTTGGCTTTAGATTGAAAGCTGAAAATTTGATCAACAAAGGATTTTTGGCAAAACATGATCCTTATCTCATAATTTCAAAGCAAATTGATGATGGGACATGGTCAGTTGTGCATAAGTCCGAAGTTGTGGAAAACTCAAGAAATCCAAATTGGAGATATTTCTCTGTGCGAATAAGTTCTTTGGGGGGAAAGAAGAAGGGGAAAATCTTGAAATGGCAAGTTAATTATTGGAGTCATCATGGATTTCCAAAGATAGTTGGCGAGTTTCAAGCCACATTTTCAGAAGTTTCAGAAGGTATACAAAACAATCTTTTTTTTCTATTTGAGCAAAACCAATAAATGCTCAATTTGATTATTTATTTACAGCATTCAAAAACGGCAAAGCATCTTTTCCTTTGATAAACTTGAAGAAAAAGGCAAAAGATAAATCTTACACAAATTCTGGAATTTTACATTTCCAGGAGCTAATAATTTCTGAAAAGAAATCATTTCTCGATTACCTTCAATGTGGGCTACAACTTCAGTTCATCATTTCAATTGATTTTTCATCCAACAACAAGAACATACAATTGCCTCAGTCTTACCATTATTTGGACGAAGAACAAGAGAATCGTTATGTGCTTGCTATTAAAACCATAGGCAAGCTCAAGAAAAAAACTTGGTTTTTGAGACTAATGGGATTTTAATATGATTATACTTTGTTTGTTTTTTTATAAAAAAGGGGACGTGCTTCAAGACTATGATGCAGATAAGAAATTTCCTGTTTATGGATTCGGAGCAAAACCAACAAAAGATGATATGGTGTCTCAGTTTTTTCCACTCAATTACAATGCAGAAAACCCATATTGTGAAGGAGTTGATGGAATTCTTAAGGCATATTATGAGGCTCTTAAAAAAGGTGGGCCAGTGTCAATTTTGTATTATATCCACACCACAAAACACTTGCACGCAAACACGTAACTCTTTGGAACAAACCAATTACCCTAACACGAATTATTCTCTTTGTTCTAGTAACGATAAGCACCCCTGCAATTTTTTCTGAATCCATCAAACATACTGCAAAACAGGCAAAAGCAAATCAAAATGGACAAAAGTATTATGTTCTGCTGATGATTACTCGAGGAATAATAAACGGTATGAATCAAGCATTTACTTATAAACTTTTAAAAGTGTTTGTAAAATGTGTTTTGCCAAATTAATAGACAAAACTTCAACAATTGAGGCTCTAATTTCTGCATCAGCTCTACCAATGTCCTTGATAATAATTCACATTGGAGAAAACAATTACGAGTCAATGGCAGAGTTGGATAGTGATGGGAGATTATTGCAGCTGAACGGGAAGAAAGCCCAAAGAGACATTTGTCAAGCTGTAAACTTTAAAAAATTTGTCGCGTCCACTAACGATCAAAGGGGAAACAAAATGACGTACGTGCGAAAACGGGCTCTGGCTGCAGAAGTCTTGGCAGGTAGAATTATGCAATATTATATTGTTATATAAACTGTACATATGTACTTTAGTTGTATGTAAACGGATGTGTTTTACAGAGCTTCCGTATCAGGTGGTAAACTGGATGGAATCGTTTAGGCCAATGCTTGAGGCTTCAGGGGCAGAAAGTAATTGAACGGGAGATCGGAATAGATTGGATATCAAACCATGTGCTTTATAATTGGCTTTCGCTTTTTATATAATAATATTATAAAGAGCAATTATAATTCCATTCCAAGTGGAATTCATAAATGAAATTATATAGTCCAACAAAACCGTCTGCTTTTAACATAATCAGCCATAAAAAATCTTGAAAACTTTATTACAAATCAGAGCTTCATATCAGTTCCAGATAATAAACTAATATTTCAGCAACTAACCAAGCATCAGAAAGCTGATCTGTCCAGCCATATAATAAATATCTATCTATATAAATATTATTCAACGAACGAATATCTATGAATGAATTATCAATTTAATTAGTTTTGGAATAGATGCATGCACAAACTAACAAAATGGGCACATTTTTTTAGCAACAACAACGAAAGACACTCCGACCAATGAATTACATACTTTGTAAACTTTTAATCCAAGATCTCACAAAGTGCATCAAATAGTAGAAGCCATCCATTAAAAGAAAGAAATTATTAGAAATTTGTCTTGCAATATTATTAAACTAAATCAATTATAAAAGCTATTAATAAACACAAATAAAAATATTCCACTAATAACACCAAAATGACTATGTTGATTTTAGTAATGTCCACGGCAAGTATCCATAAATTGCAGCATTAATATAACCGAACAGCTATCAAGTATGCATAAAAATGAATTAGATTTAGGAATATTTTAAAACAAATCGTTGTATAGTATAATATAAGCTTCAGACTTTCACTCACCATTGCAAATATCCTTGCCACGAAATGCTCCTTTTTTGAGTGTTTTAGTATGGAAATTAAGAAAAACGTATTTGTCCCGAGGAGAAGTAGAGAAGCTGCAGAAAAAAAGACCATTTCCTAAAAGAGTTCAACACTTTTTCAGTTAGTTTCTTACTCTAAATGAACATAAAGGGGGTAAAAAATTTAATCAAGTTTATTACAATTCTCACGTAAAAATCAGAGACGACAACGTATTCGAGCATGACTCCCAAGACCAGTAGAAATGAGAAGATTAAGCAGATTAGTACCGCAGAGAGAAAGGCTTGGTCACGAGCATCATAATACGATGCCGAGTAATATGAGGACCAAATTAGTATCAAATCTACTGAACCAACGACCTAAACATAATCCAATTAGTTTCCTCTGCAAAACTAACGCTGTTTCTGAAACCGTTAAATTATTTCCCTATACCAAGATACTTACCACCGTGGCCAATTTAAGTCTCCCAAGATAGTCAAATACAATATCAATATTGATCCCCATTTCTAGCAACAAATTCAGTCAACTAAATTATTGACAAATTTGTCCGTCTTGTTAGGCTGAGTCTGAATGAATTACTGGAATTATGGTTGTTTCATCACAAAGTTGAGAGATGACTGTCATCATGTAATTGGTCATACAACAGATTTCCATGCTCTCTTCTCACTTCCAGACGCTCACTTTCACCAAATGGACAAACAGAATCTGCTATCAAGCTACAAAAAGATAAAGAAGACAAACACTGGTACGAAACATCATCTTTTTGAAGGCTTCTGCATCTGTCATTTGTAACAAAGTTGCAAAAATTGAGACGCAATTCTAAGCAATTAGGTTATAGCTATCTGTATAAACACATATGTATGGGAAAGCTCTTGTGGTATGTTATGTAAAAATATTACACACTGATTGTTTATGCAAATTGAGTTTCCACGTACAGAGGGATACTGTGCAAATTTTGATGAAAGTTTTGTTGAATATTCTAATTTCAATTTGTCCCAAGAGTCATATATTCCATCATCCCATCCCAAGGGTCTCCTTGTGGTGGATTTCTAAAAAAGAGAAATTGTGAAGTGTGTCAAAGGTGACAATCAAAAATTTTGAACCTTCCTTTATATCAATTCTTTTATCTTGTCATGAATAGGCCTTTGATGAAAAGTGTCATGAGTGAATTTGGTTGGCAAACTTTGATTGCATAGTTTTTGGTATACATACTATTTGAGCTGAATAAAGAAAACGAGTTCACGGGGAATTCCTTTTCATAGTCTTTGGAATTAGTAGCTATTGTTATTTAGTCAAAGCATCATTCCTGGAAGTCAGCGATAAATAAATTGATGACTTGACGAGGTTTAATTTATGGCAAACAGAAGATTGAGTAATTAGTTTTTGCATAAATATTATTTATTTACTGACTTTTCTTAAAATTTCTTATAGGCTTAGTAGATTCTAAGAGTTGCATGCACTTGTCAATTATGGGTTGAGATGCATCTATCTTTCTAAGACGTTCCTCAAGTGTACGTACGTGTGCAGATATTCTCTGTCTGTCATCAAGAACATGGCACGGAACATTGAATCGTTGCCGGTTCCATGATCAGCAGAAAGAAACCAGGATGTTGTAATTCTCAACAGTTCAGTTTCTCCGAGTTTTCCGACGGATCTGTTCAAGTCAACCAAACAAATTCAATTCATACTATTCATAGTACGCCATCAAACAAAGCTGCATCTTTTTTAGTCCTCTTCTTCCATTGAGTACCACTTATCCCTTAATGGGCTCTTATTTTTTATGAATTAAATTCAGATTTTGTTAAGAATTTTTAAAAGGAGAAAGTTAAAAGTGTCAAAAGTGTTGCCAAATCTCAAGTTACATAAAGAACACAACGAGTTATGTTTTTTGCTCTTCAATAACAACAAATGATTATTATTGTCCGTCCAAAAGTTGTTTCTAGATTTGACTGCTAAATGAACAAGTCAGAATTGTAGGAAGGTTTTGGTTTGGGAAAGTTGGGATTTCTCATATATATTGGCAATTCTTACTACATATAAGCAATTCCCCTCCGATTTCTTTTCTCCTTCTCCCACTAACGAAGGTGTCTTAATGAGGCTTGTTTGTGGTGAAAGTAAAATTCTATCCTCTTGTCAATGCCCAAGGATTATTTTCCTAGGATTTGTGTTGCAATGCAGTAAGTCCTTCATTTTCTCTCCTTTACTAAATTAAATTGCGGCACTTTGTAATTCAGTTTTCACAGTTTAATAAAAACTAAATAAAACAATTTCGTCATAAGCTAAATATCCATCTTGTATGTATGGATGGATTGCGTTGAGTGCGTCTTGAGCAACTTGATTAAATTGTTAGAAAAAAATTAAAAGTTTTTGATGAAATGTTATTTATATTTATTCATAGAATAGGAAGCAATAAATTTTCTCCGTCATAATTACTTGAAGTAGTACTTGGAATTTCTTGAAGCAGAAATAAGATGTCATCCGTCTTTCAACTGTGAATGCTTTTTCTTATTAAACATTTCTGACTGAAGATGAGCATGCAAAAAAGAAGCCAATTTATTCCAGTTATTTTTTCAAGATACGCATATTCCAGAATTCCCCAACCAAGCCGAGATTATTTTTTTTGCAGTTCTATAACTAAAGGGAAATATGAAACTAATAACTTGGTTGTACAAAGTAATCAGCCGTAGTCACTCAATCACGGAAATAACTTTTGAGCTCTACAAAATAAAAATGCTTTCATGTCCCAGTTCAATTTGTGTCCCATTTCTCAGTTCTGCAACCAAAGGGTCTTTGAATGAATTTTGCAAATAAATATTTAGTTTTCTATTCTCATTTTCATTCATATGACATTTTATTAGATATGTTTCCAATTCTTTGTCAGTTGTGTGTGGGCCAATGTTTGGATTGTTTCCAACTCTCCTTTCCCTGGGAGACACAAGTGGTGGTAAGGGATGGGGACAGGTTGGTTGAAATGAGGGGATTATTAGATGAGAGATATTTCTCCGTCCGTGAAAGTCAAAGCGGACGGACGGATGTTGAATGCGGATGTGATGACGGTGATGAGTGCTAAGAGACTGCTAGACATTTCCCATTTGATACTTCTACATCTCTCCGAGATCTAAAAGAGGAAACTTAGTTATCTCCCCACATATTGCACATTTACTGGGAGGATGAGAAAAACGTCTTCCTCAAAGGGATTCAAATTTAGTTTGTAACAGGATCTTGGAAAGATCTCCTTTCCTCTATCTTAGACTCAAATGCAAAAACAGAATTTAAAATCTAAAACGCAACAACGGAAAGTGCAAGATGCGTATCTCACGTATAATTCACTCCTTTTACTTTTTCTCATCTCTCTCAAAAGTCTGGAATGAAAAGGAAGTTGTGGCTTCCACTTGATGTTTTGTTTACTGATTTAAACCAGAGGTGATAAATTAAATATGCAATGTATTCATTTCACAGGGAAAAGTTCAAAATTAACGCCAGGAAAGAGTCTTTATAAAAACCAGGTTGTAATGTAATGATAATGAATATAAAATCAAGATACATAAGTTTTCATGAGGACTTCATCACAATTCAGGAAGCAGCAGATTTTTATTTCCAGAACGGGATGTGGCAAAAAAAACTTGAGTAGAAGTGAGACAGCAGCCGGAAAATTATTCAAAGTAGTTAAAGTAGAAAGAAAGTATATATCTGAGAATCAAAGTGTAAAAAGAAACCAGGAATAATGCAGAGAAAATAGAACATACTTTGTTTCCTTTCCAGCTTAATTTGACTTTCTTCGCTTTTCTACTGATGGATAACAGAATTCAAAGAATATTTAAACACAAACAACTTTTAACAAAGTTTTCCTTCAGATGCTCACTTTTCTTTTGATACATGCTGTTTCAGCTACTTTGTTCCTATATTACTATTTCTATATTACTATTAAAGTTTTCTTTTAACTAAAGTTAGATACTTTTCCATTGACTGACAATTAATTTATTATATAGCTACATGGTAAAAAAATAATTTAATGTTTTAAGGTGTGCTGATGACAGTTGGAATTCGTCTGGAGAAAGTGGTAATCCCCGAAGTAGGACTTATTGGTCAATCTATTCGATTGGAATGTCAATTTCATCTCGACGGAGATATTTTATATTCTTTAAAATGGTATAAGGATGGGGAAGAATTTTTCAGATACGTACCAAAGCCTAGTCATCCTTCTCAACCCAACATTGACACTTTCCCCACTCATGGAGTCACAGTCGACGTACGTAAACAAAAACCCAATTTCATTGTATAGTCAAACTTTTTTGTTTGCATCCATTATAAAACATAAATTAGCAAAATTTCCCTCCTACTTGGAGAAAGTAGTTTGGCAGACGTTTTGAAAGACGGCCATAGATTCATCTTTGTAGAATAAAATGAAGTAAGTTAATAGCATTTTCCTTTAATTTACAACTTTAGAAGCAACAACTTCACAACAAAAACCAAGTAACTTTAAGAAACCTGAGCTTGAGCTCAACTGGGATGTACAAATGTGAGACGAGTTCGGATGCTCCCCACTTTCAAACACTTGCAGAAGAAAAATTGTTTACCGTTATCAGTAAGTAAACTTTCACCTGTGTGCATTCATAATAAATAGATACGTGGAACGTGATGGCAAATGAAAACCAAGAAAAAAAGAAAGTCAACCCCAAAATGCAATTTCAAATTATAAGCCTTCTTCTTAACGCGTAATCTCAATTTTCTTGCTCATTATTAAGGGGTGAAACCCCTTTATAAGATGGCTCTGTCCGTCCGTCCGTCCGTCTGTCCGTCCGTTCGCACGATAACTCTTGAACAAATTAACTTTTTTTCGTTCTGTTT
>JAQIXN010000403.1:0-40303 GCA_034698145.1 Proisotoma minuta
AAATTAAATATATTTTTAAATGGATGTTGTTATTCCATGTAGCAGCACAATAATCTAATGATGCTTTTCTTTTAAATTTTAGGTTCTTTAAACAACTCTACAACTTTTAGACCCACGTCTACATTTTACCCAGCCACTACTTTTGCTTTGACTACCATCCCTACTTTAAAGACTACGTCTCTACCACTCCCTTCCATATCTTCTCTTGTTCGGGGCCCGGGCTATGATTCCGTCATTAAGGTGGGAGGAGGAAGCAAAGATGGTATTATGACAGCCGATGTAACAAATGGAAAAGTTTTTACTGCCAACTCAACCATGTCGCCATTGATAGATTTGAGTAATTCCTCGTCAAGTCCGTTCACGACGCAAAACTGGACGGAAGTGAGGGCACAATACAAGAGCAATGCTCTTTTGCCATGCAGTGTTCGGCATTCTGGGGACGGAGTCACGGTAAGTAAACATATTATAATTTCCTCTACTAATTTTCATAGTTCCTACTTATCGCATCTCATCATAAATGAGCACAACATTTGTTATTGAGCATAAAGAGATCGTAAAAACTCATTAGTAGTCGCTTAAAAACTTTTCCCGTGTGGAAGCATCTCTCTTTTCTTAACTTATACTAGCAACTATCTAGACTGAAGAGAAATCAAGAGACTTTCTCCACAGTAATGGGTGTAATACATAATTTAGATAGACTTCTTAAATCATAAAACTATTCAAACTTTTGCTGGAAAGACAAGACCCAAGTTTCAAGGCAGTTTGGTTACTTCTCATTTTGTATGCAGGCCAAGATTTTGAGGAAAAGTGAGGATGCTTTGCTTTTCATGGATGTAAGCCATTATTGCCAAGCCCCTCTCCACCTATTATTGCCTCCGCTGGTTGCTATCAGTGTGGCAAGCATAAGTGGTCTCTTTTCAAATGGCAAAATCTGCAATAAATTACAAAGATCTTGATAATTTTTCAAACACTAAGTGCGTATTCTTTGACATCTGCATTCCTCTCTCCCAGTATTTAGTGCTTTCTCCCTTTAACAATAAAACGTTCTTCTTTGAATATCCCTACGTATATTTCCTTTTTGTCATAATGCGAAAAGTACACCGGTTATGGAATACAATGAGAGCCTTTATCTAAAATTGGCAAGAAAGTGAATTTCAGAGGGGTATCTGAAATCATTATACAATACTCTTTTCCATTGTGTCTTCTAAACATATATACCTACGCTAAATGAATAATGATGGCTGCCAGGAAATTGCAATAAAAATGCCAACCGGTTGTGTGAGAGTAGAAAAATTGACTGAAAACTGTAATCGATATGATGGCTTTTTACTAGAATGAAGGAAAATAAGTTTAACAAGCTTCAGGCCAAATGGTCCATTATAACTTTTATAATGATTTGTTATTTTTTAATTCAAATCAAAGTTATGTGATTAACTTTATTATTCTTGCTTCTGCTCTAATTGGTTGTTTTTTGTCAAAAGTATTGTCCCAATTCTAAAACGGATCGATTTTCATATTTTGATGTTTCCTTCAACAAAAGTTAACTTATAAACAGAAATGGTTGACAAATGCGTACTGTACTGTATTACTTTATATGACATATATTTTATTACCATTATAGAAAAGTTACTTGTGCCAAATAACGCATTTTCAATTTGTTATGATTTAGTTATTCTTGAAATTTACATAAATATTGTCAGAAAAATCTGGATTTGTAAATACTGTATCAAAATTCTGTCACGAATAGGAAATTGGAAAAATAATATTTTTTTCATGTATGGAATACATATAAAAGTATCATCTATAAAGATATCTTACAAAATTCAACATGGCGTCCAAATATTTACCGGATTGAGAGGAGAGATTATAGTAGACTGACGTGTACTTGATTTTTGTAGAGTTGGATTCGGATGGCCTAGAGAGATAAGAATTGTGATTCATTGGTGAAAAGGAAATTCTAAAATTTAGATGGATGGAAAGGGAATTCACCAGGTGTAAAAATCCACTAGACGAGAAGGAAATCGAATTCGTCAGCTAAACGAAATGGAACTATTGGAACTTTCTATCATTTTCTTCTTGGTCTACTTGTTCGTTTTCAAATCAAATTTACTTTACAAAAATGCAATATTCTCCTGATTTATTATTTTATACATATATAACTACAGCCTAAACTAAAACTAAACCAAGTCTTTTTTGAAAATAATCCTATAAAGCATTTGCCAAAAATTTTATAATGATTACATATGAGAAAAAGAGTGCGAGTTGTATAATAATGACGTATATAAAGCCATATTCTTTGATCTCCCTTTTGAGACATAAATTTTGAACAATGAGTATCTTGGGTCGAAAACTTTCCAAACACTCTGCGTTACTTGAGTAAATAAAGTTACTGCATACTGTAAGAAATTCGTTTTGCCTCAAGATGAGATATGATGAACCTACACATTTACCTTAAAAAATGTTATATTGCAGAGAAAAGTCTTTCAATCACAATAAAAGAGATTTGAAATATCAATATTCAATTTTGATGAATTGATCAAGATCACATGGCAAAAGAATTGATGCACGAGTAAATATTATTGAATATCATTGGTCTTGTACACTACATAAGGCAAGGCATATTCAAAAGTGAATCAACACTTTTACATGGATAAAGTAAAGTTCTCTAGATATATTCGCAAAAAAAATTTGTATTGAATGAAACTTCATTTTTCAATTTACACATCTCTTCAGTTGAATATGCGAAATTCTAAAATCTAAAGTTTTTGACTCGCATAAAGTACATGACATGGTAAGACTGTCAAATTATATGAGATCAACTTCTATTGAAATCTGAAAGAAATGTTTGGAATTTTGATCAAGTTGACTGATTAAAATCCTTTGCACATTGTAGGCACAAACAATCTGAAAATAACAGTTGAGTGATTTTATACAGAACAAATTTTTTCTTGTCCTTTGTTACTCAGTACAATGGGCAGTCATGTTCAATAGATAAGCTGAAAAGTTTATTTCCTTCTTTTTTTGGTTTAAAAAATTTCAACACTCTGAGCCAGAATTATGACTGTGGGCCGAGTGGAGCTGAATGACATGGACTGACATGTCCTCGAAATATTTCACACTTTGGTAAAATGGAATATTTTGGTTGAGATGTTATCTGATGGTGGGAGTGGATGACAAACAGGAGGCAATATCCGGAGAGGCCACTCTGCCAATTTCCTTTCCATGCTTTCTCTCTCGTTGATTTCCTAATCCGTACAAACGATACACAACTGACTGATCGTCTTTTCACATGGACAAATACACTCCGTCTGTCTCTCTTTTCACTACCACTTTCTCCCCTTCCCCTTTACACTTAAATGCCCCATGATTTGATGCAGAGAAAATTTTATTTTTTCACTTTCAATATCAACGGATTGACCATCTATATTTCTTTGAGTCACAAGATTATTTGTTAGAATATGGCGTTTTATTTGTAACTTGCACTTGAGAATATATCTCGATTTGCTATCAAGCCAAATAATATTGTCCACTTCAAGTATTTTCCAGAAAAAAGTCCCAAAAGACACGTTATATTTTTTGTAGCATAAAGTTGTAAAATAACAACCTCAAACCTTAGTTAAGGCATAACAAAAATACACAAATAAAGTACAACACAATAAAAAGGTGGAAATGAAACTTTTTCGTGTAAAATTGTGAAAATAAACGAATTTTGTGAATCGTATTTACACAATATATGATCCACTTCTCTGTAAAATAGGAAACATGTCTCCTTAAGTGACTGTAATATGACACAGCTGCCACAATATTGCCACTCATCTTCACCCACAACCTTTGATAACTTTGTGACGATGTCACCACGTTGCTTTTATAGCCAACATTTCAGACTACTTTTACTACTCAATTCAATTTAAACAATAACAGGAAATGTAATAACTTGTACTTTTTATTGATAAAAATCTCAGGTAGGTCTCACCACTATTGGATTTTTCACTTTAAATGTGAATTTGATTTGTCTACAATTTGATTTCGAACAACCACAAAAATTTAATTAGTCACAAATGTTATTGGACCCATGACCTAAATAGAGCTAAAGGGAAAGTGCACCTTTCATCAAACGCTGTCTCGTTTGATGCACTTTCTTCAAATTTGGAATTCACAGGGGCAAAGTACAACAAACGACTTTCATCTTGTTTTATTTAGTGAAGAGAGAGTATAGATCTTATGACCAGTCTTCAATTAATTATAGAGTGGCTCAGGTTGGGAACAAACTGAACAAAGCATCAAAGTCGAAGAGGTAAAGCAATAAGCTGGGTGTTGGGAAATTAACCCACATTCTTTGAACAATTCCATCTTATTTTGGTCTCTTATATCCCCTTAGACCAGCAGTTCATTCTCTTTGATTACATTTCCCTCTCCCTCCTTTCACATTCACAATCATCCACCATTATTGCTTATCATCCTTGCCACAAATACTATATTACATACGATAGAGGGAAATGTTATAAATTAATTATACTATTTGAGTCTTTATTGTAATCGCTGAATGGAGAAATACTTACATGAAATTACGCATTCTTTCCTTCACATTACAGTGAAAGTTTATTATAAAGCATTATATTTAGTAATAATTTACTTTTATTATGTTCTTTATTTTTTTCAAGGAATATAAAGAAAGCATTTTTTTCATCAATATATTTTAATTGAAACGGAATAATGTATTCAGAATGTTGTAAAATATTCATTCATAAAATTAATTATCTTCACTTATTTTTCATTTCAGGTTTCTTGGATCAGGCGAAAGGATTATCACCTTTTGACAGTTGGATTACAGACTTACTCCAGCGATGACAGATTTCAAGCCATTCATTCCCAAAGTCCCGATGTAAGTTTTAAGAATCAATAATTGTAATGGATTCATATGATGCGTTCAATCGCTTTCACTTTTTTACAAAAAAAATGAATCCTTTAATGCTAAAAAATTTAATTTCTAGTCTTATTATGCTCAATTTTTGCTTCATTTCAAAATATTTCAATCAAAGCAGCTAGTCATTTGAAAAGAAAGCTTAAAACTATTTATAGTCAAATGATGTTTCATTCAGTTGAATAATTCTAAGGATTTGACGCATTTGCAATTTTAAAGGAAAATTTTATTTTTTTCTCACTTCTCGTCATTTTTCTTATTCCTTGGCATGAAAACTTTGAAAAAGGAAAAACGATCCCAATGAGGTTCTAGTTACCAAAAGGATTAAGTTGCATCTCCAAGAAAGAAAAGAATAAGGCGGCGTGTCTCACGAACTGTAGATTTGAGGATGACATTTGATAGGATTTGACAGCTAAAGACAAAGACAAGACAGGTCATCAACTTTCAACAGTTTACCTTGAACCCACCCACACCTCTACAAACTATAACTCTTCAACATAATGTGTACCACATTACATTATTTATATTATTATTGCGTGCAAATAACTTTTATTTTTGCCCTCTCTCTGAAATTGTTAGTAGAACAGGATACGTTTATAAATATAAAACGGGGGTTGGAAGTTTCAACTTGGAACTTTACTCGAAATACATTTATAGATGGAAGGAATGTTGACATTAAATTGATGCACATTGGGTAGCGTGCTTGGCAAAGTTGATAGAGTTTATGCAAATCTGATTTCTCATTAACAACAGGAAACTTGATTTAGTTTCGCATCCACCAAACTTGTGCTGTTTTCAAATGACTTGTAAACGGAAGATTCAAATTTGTTATTTCCAAAACAGTTTGGAGTGTTATTAATTTTGCAGTCTTACATAATATTAATGTATTTATATGCATAGAAGGATTCTATTTAAATTAGAAGATGCTACGTATAATCAAATGAGACTTTTCCTTATTGATTTGATTTGTTTCTTGGGGCTTAAACAATACAAATGTGGTAGTTACAAAACAAATTCATCCGGAAACAAATAAGTTGACCGTCTGTTGCAAAGACTGAGTAGAATTTGGTTAAAATGGTTTTAAAGGATAGGGTGAAAATTAAGTGTGACACGGATGGAATTATAGTTGAAACTCAATTTGACTTCTCTAACTCCTCAAACCAATGAAATGTTGACTTCCAAGTTAGCAGGGATTAGAGACAAGATTCGTGTAATGTTTCAAACATTTGTGAAATTAAAATCAATGGAGTTGCTGCTTCAGTGTTGGAAAATTATTTACAGTGTATTCAATTGGAGGAGAAAGTTAACTTGTTTTACTTGCACACAGATTGTCTCTTCAATATTATTTTGGAACAAATCGGTGCACATGCATAGTCATCAAATGTAAATAATCACGACTAACTACCTCATTTTGACAATAACAAAGCGACACGTGCAATCACAAACTTGATTGATTTTATTTCACTCAAATACAAAGTACAAATTAATGCCGTCGAAAATAACGCATATGAGTATATCTCCCATTTTTACATAATTTGGATCAAATTTAAATTTAAATATATCATTTAAACTTGAGTTAATTTAGCCCATGATATTTCTCATTTGAAATTGGTTTGATTGTCTCGTAATTTTGGCAAAACATACAAAGGCAGGTAATTTGAAACTGCAAAGGAAGCCTCGGAACATGATGCAAAGTCTAATTTGTTAAAAACAATAGAATGAAATTGCCGAGTTTATAAATTTGATGATGTGGTTAATTGCTTTTGCTCAACACCTTTATTTGCCTTTAATTATCACTTTGGAATATATATTGTGCTTCTATAATATTGAAATGAAACGCGAATAATAGGAGATTTCTAGAATTCAACTTGTCAAAGAAATAACTAAAAAGGTCAACTTTGGTGTGCTTTGGAGAAAGTAAAATTATATGATAAAACTTTCTGACCACTACCACAACATCGTCTCACCTACTTTTGGGTCTTAAGTAAAGTCTCAAGACACAGTTAACAGATTTTATTAACTGGCCAGTCCAAGAAAAGTGGAAACGGATAAAATTAATGAGACTGCCAAAGAAAACTCTCACTTATGAAAATATAGCCCATTTTAGCTTTTAACGCTGACACCAGTGGACCAACAGGAAACCCATCCGGTCTCTTCCTAGATCTTTCTCATAAACTAACTTTCTCCACCACCAAAAACCACCACAATACACTTTAAGCTTCTTCTCTATTTCTGCAAAGGCTCAAAAGCTTGAGGCCGGTCGGCAAGAAGTAAACAGGGTAAACCTCTAATGGGGAAGCAGATAGCTGCAAATCTCCCTTGCCTTGTACGAAATACGTGCAAAGAATTCAGTCCACCCAACTTTCTTTAATCTTTGTGAGATTGAAATTGCTTATTGTTGTTTGCACCTCTTAAAATTAATAAAATCTTGGTCGCAATACATACATTTTACTTTTTTCCACAGCGTTTGTTCCTCAAAAAAATTCCAATAAAGTCCAGGAATCTAATGGATAGTCCCAAGAGATAATAAGCAAGTTTTGTAATATCGAAAAAGTAATCAAGGAATTAGTATTTTTTTACTTGGAGGCCACAATGGAAACTGCCGGATACATTTATGGAATCATGTTTAAATACTTATACCTACTTTCATCGACTGTCTTATCGCTTTCTCATTTTCGATTCTCTTCTCCAAGTTGGCCCATAAATGAGTTGACCAAGTTTTACAAAATATTTGGATTGGTTCAATTACATAAACTAGATAAATAGTCCAACCTGTCATCCACGGCATTTTGAGTCAAACTTTATTATCCTATTTGTGACGGACATTAGCTTCTTGCCCACTGAATTGTATTTACAGACAGCCAGTAGTGTCCATTACTCTGGATTCTCAAACTCCCCAACAAGGCCTTTTATTTGCAATTGAGGCCGTGGGTGGGTCAGTTAGCTTCTTATTTGTACATCCTCAATAAAATCTTCAACTGAAAGCAAATATTTATTTTTGGGCTCTTTGGGGACAATCTCGAATTCTACTCAAAAGCAAGTAGTTGGAATGGAGCAATGCACTAGAAAATCTTTTTAGTACATCATCGTATCGGATGATTACTATAAAATGTATTGAAATAAGTCTAATATGATTGTCCCATTTCAGTTAATCTATATTGTGAGCTAATATAGATGACACAACATAAGCATATCTATTAGCTTTTCTACTTGTATTTTCTTTTTTCCCCTCAATTGAACGATATTCGGTAGACAATGGGCACTTCAGTTTGCAACCTATTTTATCAACAGATAAAATCATCCAACATGAAGACACTATTGTTTCCGTCCTTCAGAGTCAAATATTGCATTTTGCAAGCCACAACAATAAAAGGGCTATAACAAACGTCCTTGAAGATTATTATGTGCTCTATATTTATAGCCCCATAACGTAGTTACACTAGTTTATCTCTTTGTGCCGTTTAATATTATGTAGGATAGTGAAACATTATTAAATTTTACAATATATACAACAACGGGCATAAGATATATAATTATATTTGGTTTATCCAAAAAGTCTACAAACTTTGTACAGAGCTAGTTGTTCTCTCCATTTCAAAGCCAATACATCAATTTAGATCTGACAATATGCAATCTTTCTAAACCAAGGGTTTTTTATGCTTTGGGATTGAAAGTGCTTTAATAACTTCATTCATGTTCAATACTCGTTTGTAAAGACTTTTGAAAGAAATTTTCTTCCGCTTTCTCCTCATGTATTTGGAATATTACGTATGGGAGAGAAATATTCACTTAGGAAAGGATGGAGTGGAAGGACTGTATACATTACTGATGCAGATTATCTAACAAAATTCCTCCGCAGCTTTGCATCATAAACATAAACCCATCGTTCTTTTTCACTTTCTAAACTTCTCGTCGTTTTTTTTACTGAATTTTGACATCATCATTCTCCTGTCTAAAGTATCATTGAGCTTTATGTATTCAATGGTTCAGTGACATTCACCACAAACTTTGGATTTCGTATTGCAAATCTAGCCTAAATACTTGTATATATATTCCATTTGAACTACTTTTCAAGTCTAGTCTTTGAATCAATACAAATAGCAGTAATGCACAAGGATAAGAGAAAATCCTGTGGGTGAAAACAGCTCTCTTATTGACACATGCTGCTTTATCACGTACTATTGTTTCAATGCAGTGTCAATTTGAATAGAATTATAAACCAAACATAATGGCTCTAAATTGTCAAAAAGTAAATTTATCACCACTGAATGGTATATGCTATAATCTCAACATCTCGGTTGAATGATTATCTGTAATGCAAAGTTTTTTTTACCCTCGTCTCGAATACTTCATTTTTGAGAAATGAGCATTTGTTAAAGATTCTTTATAGATTTATTGATAAAATGATTATACTCTTGATAAAAAGCAAAGCTACAGCTTTAACGAGGCCTGGTTAAGAATTTCTTGTGGGTGGAGTTTTAAGCATGTTGAGCTTATTTTGGATTTTATGATGGTAATGTTTTCAAAGGATTTGGTGAAAATGCGGCATATTCTAAGATCCAACGTGGAGATAAGTGTGTGGAGTAAATTATATGCTCTTGTTGCAAAGTAGTACATACTATTTCTTGTGTATAAGCTTATATCCAGAAAAGTTCAAAGGTCTCTAGTAAGGAGAAACTGGTGGCAATTCGTCAGGATGAGTTGATGAGAGTGTGGGCCAAAAAGTAGCATTCGTGGTATTCTTCTGTAACTTTTTCATTCTACTTGACATCTACTAAACGCATTCTTGTTTGCTAGAAAATATAAAGATCTGATGTACATGTATATAGAACTATATAGTATTTTCAATTAAGTCTGTCGCTAAATCAGATAAATTTGTGTTGGACAAGAAATGTGATAGTAATAAAGTTGTTGGCAGTGAAAGTTAACTTGTCTCGTCTTTTTTGGTGTTTGATTGAAATGAATTATTTTAATTATGCTTCTAAACAATTTGAAAAGTCACTATTTTATTTTATACATAAATAATACATTGGTCTTTTGTCAAAGAATGACAATTTTATATTGAAATCTTTTAAACCAAAATTTTCCACCTTTTACTAAAGAATTGCCAAACAAAACTTTTGAATTTCTTTCATTTTAAATGCCAGTCTTTTTCCCAAGTATTTATGATGTAAGTAAAACTCAAATAAAGAGCTGGGTACATGGGAATTGAATTGCAGAATTTTTGCACAAAATGGAGAAAGTTTTGTCAAGTAATAACTACAACTTTGGTCTGGAGATCCAAGTGAAGAAATTTAAGAGTAGATCTCACTCTTTCCCCTTTCCACCACAAAAGTACAATCGAAATTGGCACAATAGGAAATTTAGGTCACCACAATACGATTCAGGTATAATACGAAGTTGTACAAACCTTTTTTATGAAAAGGAATCACTCGTGTGTTGAGACGTAGATCTGAATTTGTGTAAACGAGTTTTGAGTTTAACCCGTGATGGTAAAAGTTTGCAAACTTTTCCATGTTTTCATATCTTACATTGGACAGTCTTTGCTTTTGTCTAGAAATCTGGAGAATAACAACAAAAAATAAATGCACTCTGCATTAAATAATGTGCAAAACATATGTTTAGATGATATTAAATGGCCTGCCAATTTGAAAAGTTTTTAATAAGTACATGTATAAAACATACTCTTATTTGATTTAAGAGTAAGAAAGCCCGGAAAGAAGTAATTGGGTTTAATTTGAATGAAAGGAGGGCTTTGATTTAAATTAAACTTGATGGAGAAAGGTCGCCGGCCTATCAAAACGCTTGATTGAGTATTCATTAGAAAATGAAGTGTACAAATGAAAGATTGGAATCGAATGGATTAAGTGATGAGAATAAAGATCATTAATCTTGCAAGGCACGAGATAATCACTCATTGTCATTGCCCCAATTCCAACATGGTCTTATTCATAAAGACGAGCAGCCGAGGCATTTGGAATGACAGTTCTGGCATTACGCATGACAAATTTTAATTAAAAGTTGCTTAATTGTTATCATATTTCTTTTCATTTAATCAGTTATTAGCTTTGTTTTTGCTTAGCTTTGTAATTTCAGATAAATTATTCTAATCTATACCCTTTTTATGTTTTTACTATAGGATTGGACCTTAAGGGTGAGATTTGTACAGAAACGTGATCAGGGGTAAGAAAATAGACTTGGATCAGCATACCGTCGAATATGTTTTAACCTGAATTTGTTTCTTATTGTAGAGTCTATGAATGTCTGACATCAACGCATCCTCCCTCCAGCGTTTTCGTCACTTTAACTGTTGTTGGTAAGCGAGCTAGTTGTTAAAATCAAAATACTCACGATTTTTGAATTTCAACGTAATAAGTTAACTAAATACTAAGTCAGAATAGTAATAAGTCACATGGATTCAATCTTAGTTTTTGGAGAAGGCAACCCACACGGGTGCCTTTTCTCAACAACTAAATATATAGAGAGAATGTATGGTGGCTTTAGATTGCTAGCAATTTAATCTCCCACGTCCAATGATTGATGGAAGCATTTTGGCAAGCGTCTACTCAAACGCCTTAGCTGAGTTTCATTTCTGATTAGGATTGATTTCATTTGATATTTCTCTTCCTTTATTGCAGAGGCTCGAGCTGAGATTGTCGGAGGGCCAGAGAAAATTTACAAGGCAGGCAGCACAGTGGAACTCCGATGCGATCTTATCGATAGCACCGAGGCCCCCGAATATGTCTTTTGGTATCAAGTAAGTGACTATTCATTTTTTTCTAATTAAATTTCCGTTTTTCTTTGAGAGAGCTGACTAAAGAATGAAGTGTTTTAGCTTAAATGCCAAAGTTGATTTTTATTGAACGTTTTTTTAATTGTTACAGGGACTTCAAATGATAAACTATGACCGCAGTCGACATATAAATGTCACTAATTACAAATCCTCCAGCGTCCTCGTTCTTCAGAACGTCCAAAAAACTGACACTGGTAATTCTAATACTGCAAATAATATTTTCATACGTACCTACCAAAAAATGTTTTAAAAACTAACTGTGATGTATGTCGATAGGGAATTACTCGTGTGTCCCCTCAAACGCTCAGCAAACCAGTATATTTGTCCACATTATAAATGGTAAGTTATTTCTTTGATGTCTGACTTTACAAACCAACCCAAGTTCTCATCAAGAAAGTTCTCGTGGTTTTCGTAAATAAAGTTTTTCTTCCTTTCGCCCATTCTAATTCTTAGAGAAGACAGAAAAGTAAGACAACGCGGATGTGGGCCACTTTCACAATATATTTAAATGGGAGAGATTTGAGCCAGTTTGAGATAAAGCCAGTTATTTGTTACCTGTAATGAATACATGCATTTTTAATCCAACTCATTATTCATTTTTGTTCAAAAAACCATAAAAGTTTCCAGTTTTGAATTTGAGTTGAGGTCATGAGACAAACAAGAAAGAAAAATGTAATACTCTTCAGCCGAATGCAAACAACAGCAAGATATATTATTTACACAAAAACAACACCGCTCGTCACTGCCCTTAGCTATTTGCACATGAAAATTTACTTTTTTTTTTAGAAATCTACAAAGTAGTTTTTATCCGAGTCGTCGTGTACCCGTCGTGTTCGTCTGTTCCTCAGAAACACAATAATGTTCAAACGACTTAACCTATCGTCTCGCAATGTTGCATACTTGTTTATGGGATGAATTTAAAAATCGAATTTAAATTTGATTTCAAAGCCATTTGGAAATGATGATAGTGGGGTTTTTGGAAAATTACATGGGCTTGATACAAAAGATTATTCAATGGCTTATTCAATTATGTCCAAAAAATGGGAACCAATCATATAGCTTCGATCTCATACAGAGTTTTATGGATTTAGAAGATGTTTTAAGGTTATATTAATTTATGTTGAGTAAATAAGTAAATTGCAAATTAATACATTTGGAGAGATACAAATCCCTAACTCGGGCTGTATAAACTCACTACTCTGAAGGTTTTATTATTTCCTTTGTAACCTGTGAGGGCGAGGGTGAAAATTTGAAATACTTTAAATAATTTAGAAATGTTCAAATTTTGTGGTTCCATATATAAGTTCAACACCCTCATCTTTTTATTATAAAATGAATCAAGTTTTTAATAAAAAAAAGGAGCCAAGACGTCGCGTGATCAAGTTTCAAAAAAAGTCAAGTTTTCCTCTGTAAAACCAATTTTTCTTTCAATGTTGAGTGTGTCCCTTTAGGCACTTAATAAGCTCAAAATCTGTATAGAATTTCATCAAAAGTTTGAGAATAAAGAAGCTTTGAGTTTTCATTGGTGTGTATGAGGAAGGATACCTTCTTATTGCTTGGATAGTTAAATTGGTTTTGAATTCAAATTCCTTTCAATAATGGTACACAAATATTTCCTTAGTTTGTACCTCAATAATTTTGTTTTGCCATCAGCTTTAGTGAAAATGAGTTTGGTTGGAGCAGAGATTGATAAACGGGAAGTTCTCAGGAGATTGGTGAGAGTGAAAAAGAGTCCAAACTTTGGTGGAGAAAGAATAGGATTCTGTCTTCTCCTAGAATAGATTCCTTCATTTCTTTTCCCCAGAAAGTCTCTTGTGCTCATACAACCAATATTTCATAAACAACTTGTACATCTATCTACCCAAATATGCATTTCACTCTCCAACACGGAGACTCCCAGAGAGAAACAAATCTCTTGATACTTTCACCCAAGAAAGAAATACTTGAGGATTTTAGGAGGTGAAAAATTTGCTCCTGTCTTGACTCCGTTTTTACTTCTCACAGTTCATTTGTATACGATGCGTGAGATTTCTAGATTTCTTTCACATTCTGTACCCAATCGAAACATATCAAACGCCGCGTGTATTTTTTCTCTTTTTTTTTGATAAGAGAAATCTATATTGTTCTTGTTTAGTGAAGGAGAGCGACAAAGTATGTATCATACATTCTAGTAGTACGGTTTCTTCCCAAATAAGTTGCATCACAATACTGGATAAAAGAAGTATGTAGGCTGAATCGTGCAAAGTTTTGTTTTCTTTTGTTGAAGTTAAATTTGAATACCTGTTATTTCCTTTCTATCAATCGAAAGCAATGAGTGTAGATACATACGTAGATAGCATCCATAGGCATAGTAATCACACATTGGGATAGTCAAATAACACATCGTTGTGCTTCATTTCCTATTTTCTATTATTACCGTACTTTGGTTGAAGGCAGGCTTTCTTTTTAACAAGAACCAAGTGCAGCTTTCTAAACTGCACATACACATCATTTGCGGAATAAAATCTCACGTACAAGTTTAAGATCTCAGTTGACCTTCGTTTCTACCCACGTTCAACTAACGATTCGGGAAATTCAGAATCTCCAAAGAAGACCTGAACCAAGTTAGAGGTGTAGGGAGGAATATATCTGGGAAATGAAGGGATGATGGAGAAAATCCAAATTCAAATGAGGAAATGCGGCCCGTGATGTCAATAATATAGTCTTTCGCCTTCTGTCATATCATAAAACAGCGCATACATAATGTATTTAAATGTATCTGATGCTGCTACTTCCTATTCTAATAAAATAAAATAGTTGTAAACAGTTAAGTCGGCTTCGGTTAGCAGAGTAAGAGCCAGAAGAGTCAAGCGTCAGTCGTTTTGTATAATAATATACAAATTGGGAGACGGTTTTAGTTTGGTTATTTGCATACAATGTTCTATTGAAACTTTCTCTTTACTCTGCTCATGTAAATTTGAGATATTTTCCTAAAACATTTGCCCATATCGCCAAAAGCGATATAGATCTTTATTGATATAAGTAAATGCGGGTGAATAATATATAAGGAATCTATGTAAGGAGAGATAAAGAGATGACTTTTCCCACACTGCATACACTCAAGTAAAGTTCGGTCTAGTGGAAGGAATTTGAGAATTCGGCGTCCTTTTGTCGTCGTCACTGGTACAATTGGACGAAATTGAGGAATACAGCAAGTTCGCTTTTCATATGCGGTATTTCATGTCGTTCTTGTGGTTTCATTTAACTCCGGAATCCCGAGGAAATTGATCCTCCTTTGACTTTCTCCATCTCATTTCTCATATAAAAGAGCTTTATTGTCTGTCTCCCCATTTTTACATCCATTTATATTTCCACCCAAAAGTAAGATGCAGCACTACAAATATATTACTAGCGCTCAGCAATAAAACATACTTATTGAATAAAATGTTTGAACCTGGAAGATCTAGCAAAGGAAATTTTGGAACCCTTTTATTACACGGCCTCTCATTTCTGATTTACCCAGTTTCTGGTCTCTTTTGTGGAACAAATGCTCCAATAAATAAATCCCATAACGTTGTATAAGGCAAAACTTTGTCAATTTAATTGCATATGAGGTTATTCATTTATTGGGGGGACAATTTCACAACATTGGTTTCTCTTCCTTTATGATTTCTATCAAAGAAAGTTTTTACTTCATGTCCCCATTACGCATTGTACACATACTGGTAATTAGTTGCGCTCTGAACAAAATACTAGCTGAAATAAATTTTGTAGTGTCTCTGTAATGATTGTATATGCTTTGAATAGTGGGTTGATGAGTGGGTGTACAATTTGTACAGTTTCTCACATTGGAATGATGGATGATTCATAAAAGTAAGCCACACAAGTTTAATGAGACCACAAAGAGTCATCATTATACAAGGGAAATCCTATACATTCAACATTGTAAAATCTACCACCTTCTAATAAAACATTTCTGTGATTATAAAGTGCAGTCAGCCCGATTACATTTATCTCTCAATAAGCCAATCATAATAATTTCTATGTATCCAAGTTGAATGGGCTCACACAAGCCAATTGAGAGTACAAGTCCAAGTCTCCAATTACTTTAACATGTCATATGAGCCTCATTATCCACGTCATTCCTTCAATTCAAAATTCCAACAAAGCTATTATATGAATTTAATTGTACTAGTACTAACGACAGATCTTTTAAGTCGTTTAGGGTTATTGGACCGGTGATAATAATAATAATGAGCTTTATGTAACCAACTCATGCGTGCGAACCTCAACGAGCATATAAATAAATTATCAACATTTATTCCTATTTCAGGTGAAAATCCAGCCGCGATGCAGCACGGGAGTCACTCCACAAGCTGTGTCCCTTGTCCCCCATTATGGGTCCTTTCATTTCTCCTCAGTCTCACCCTCCAAGCCCTTTATTTCCATTTCATGTCAAATCATGTTGACCGGTATCATGACAGAGCTCTTTTAAAAATCAAATCATCATCATCTTCATCTTCCTCGTCGCAACAGGACATGGAGTGTTGCGCCAGAGAAGGACAATACCCATTCCATCATAATCAACCGAAACTTCAAGCACCAACAGTTGGATCTTTGCCGGTTAGAGTTTGCTTCTCCCAGTCTTGTGGTGAAGAGACCTTATCCCTCATCAAAAACATGGTTGAATGTGGTTGCAGCCATAAATCCGAGAAAAGGGAACAGCCTTTATCGGATTCTAATTTTGCAACGTGTAGCAAAGAAGGAGGGGAACTTTTTCCATTTATGGGCTATTCATCCCGGTTAACGGCTAGATAATTAATTCCTCCTACATTGACTGTGAAAGACTGAGGAAATTGTGTAATTCCCGAGGTTATGCTATTAATACTCCCAAATTAAAGGGTGGGTAACTATATATACTCTTCAGTCCACCATCTGCCAATTCCACTTCCAAAATCTCAACTTGCGACGATATATTATTATGTATATTCCCGAGGTGCTGCTGTGATGACAATGGGTTTAAACTGTACTCGACTTTAAGATATTTATTTATATGCATATATCTTTAATTAGCAAATAGTGTTGTATTTATAAAAGATGCTAAAAAATCCCTTTTTAAAATTGGTTGCTTTAAAATATTCAAGGTATAATAATAATTATTATTATTATGGCGTTCGCATATATACAATCAGTAGAAGTGGACAATATATGATAACATTTTTATTGTTGTTTGTTTCTGTTTGTGAACTAAATATTCTTGTACAGAGATTAACTGGAATAATCATTTTTGTAATTGCTTGAGGAAGATAATGAAAAGATTAGACGTAATTTAAATGCAAAAAAACTTAACATCTTAAGGGGAAACCCGAAAGCAAGTTTAAT
This sequence comes from Proisotoma minuta, assembly GCA_034698145.1. Lineage (NCBI taxonomy): Eukaryota > Metazoa > Arthropoda > Collembola > Entomobryomorpha > Isotomidae > Proisotoma > Proisotoma minuta. The sequence continues at coordinate 17,076 of JAQIXN010000403.1, forward strand.
CGTCAGAAGCTATAAAAAGAGCAAAGAATTTGTTCCGCATTTATTACATTCCAGTAGCATCCATAATTGAATTCCATACTCTAAAGAGTTGTTAACCTCATTAATAAACGCAAGAACTTCCTTCTTTAAATAAACCCATTTTCTCCTACTGAGTATGGTTCTTTAAACTCTTTTGTTTGGCAAGAAAATGTAAATTCTGTTTGGAAATGCTGTGAGAACAATATTCTAACAAATGGGTCTTTTGAATTAGAGCAGAAGAGGAGAATTTTTTTTGCAAGAATCTCAGGCATCCTGAGCAATTAATTAAGGCTGCAAGAATATGCGTCTAGAATATATATTACTCAAAAATCCCTTTACATTAGGAGCCAGTGCTTTCCCCACCAAAAGTTCTAATAGAACTGTTCTATAATATATTTTATGTGATGAAGATGCAAAGAGGAAGTGGGAGTGTGTGGAATGAAGTGACAATGGAATGAGCTCACAATGTGGAATACAAATATATTTAGTTAAACGTTTTTTGAGAGACGAAAATGGGCTTTGCATACTCTTTTTGCCCATTACTAATTTACCATGCGAATTGCATAACCAATTAAACTTTTTGAGAAAAGCAACAAGAGCAGAAAGCTAAACTAATTAGTCCCCTCTCTCTCTCTCTCTCTAGTGTTAGGAGAAATTGGAAATGATAAATGTGTAGTAAATAAGAAATTAATGTTAGGTAATTGAATTTGTTTGCAGCTCCTTTCATTTCTCTCCTACTCAAGTTTATAGTTAAATAGGATTTCACAAGGCTTGCTCGCTTAATTTCCTCTCGTAACTAAATATGTGCAAAAATATTAAAATATTTAGATGTGCATTCAGGGTTTCTACAAAAGAAAATATAAATGTTGTATATTTGTCTATTTATAGGAAAACCATTTGGGTGTAAAATTTCCCTAAAATGTAAATTTTATTGATTAATTAATTTAACTATTACAATGTGTACATGACTAAAATATTACAAATATGTATGTAGAATTATTAATTTATGATAAACATAATCTTTTAGAGATGCATACTTAATAATTATTATAGGTATTAGAAAACTACTTAATTAATGGATCTTATATGTATGTCGTGTATATTATGAGAAATTAAATTTGGTGTATTACAGTGAAAAAATAAAATAAACTTCATTGGAATAGATTGTACTTATTTACTCCAATCATCATTAAAAAGGAGGTTAAAATAAAATATGCTTGTAAATGTAGGACAAGAGGATGTTGAATGCATTTCCTGTGTATTTGGTGGGAGTGGAGTTTGAAATTATGGGATGCTAAGTTTAGAATGGAAGAAGGGCACTTTGGAGAATACTTTCACTGGCCAACAATTGTGGTAGTTTGTTAGCAGATAAAATAAGAATAAGCGGACTGAACCTTAAGTCTTCCATCTGACATTTCTTACGTCTCATGGGAAAATTTGTGCCAAAGTGTACAAGGAAGGTACAGACAGACTGTTGCAAATTATGGGGGAACAAGAGCACATAAAGTATCCACTGGGAGGCTCTTTCTCTGTTGTCTGTGTAAGCAAAACAACAAAAATGAACAAAACTTGCTTCCCATGTTTTACTAGCTCCATTATTATGCCACTCTCTTCTACAAAACAATGTCAAAATCCAAAATAACATCTTCCTGTATATCATAAACAATGATATTTGCTCAAAACGATCTTTAAATACTAACATAAAAATAGTTTACTGCTTCATATTTCGCATTTCCACAATTCGACCTTAGTGAAGAACGACAAAAATGTTACTATTTATGCATACTCTCTCAATTCTTCAGAAAGTGTGATTATTGTTTACCACTTGAATACTTGACCCAGTTAAAAGGTTTGGTTTTCTTCTTTTAAGTAACATTAATAGCTGAAAAACCATTGCTTCACGACAATCTAATTTGGTGAGATTGAAAGATATAAAATGCGGAACGAAAAAGTTGAGCTTGGCTATTTTACTGGCAGTGGAACAATGAGCTGAATTTGAGACAAGAATGGGAAAGTTCTTTAGCTCCATTCATTCATTCATACTGCACCTTCATTTCTTTTCCGTCAACCAACTCCCAGCATAACTTCGAGAGAGACAGATTTCGTTTTTTTTTCGGTGAAAGCAAAAGTAAGTGAACATTGTTGAGTGGGAAATGAAGCACATTTATGGAGAAAGAAAAGAGTGAAAAGTGAGAGCAGAATAACTTACCTCGTCAGTAAGTCTTATAATAATAAAAGAATCTCATAATACCCTGTAGCAAAACCAACATTTTTAGCTTTCTCTGACATGTTCATGACGGGCATTGGAATAAACCTAAATTTGGTTTAATAAACTACCAGCTGAAAGCTGCTAGAGGTGTGCATCGTATGTGACGATATTTATATTTATATGTGAACTTTCCGCAAAGAAAGTTGCGAATAAATTACAACAAGCAAGCCGTTATATGTACACTAAAATTTCAGCCCTCTCTTTTAAGTCACAAATAAAAGGGAAACAAAGAAATTGCAAAGATGGACTTTGCCAAGTCCTTCAACTTCACTTTTTGATCTTGAAAGAAGAGAATGCTGTAGCATTATAATGGGGTTGGTAAGAGGCTTTATTATTATTATGTACAGGACTTATGGGGACTTTTCACAAAATGAAAACCCTCCAACTTAAGACTCTCTTGGGTGACGGCTAATTCATCATTTGGTTTTACGTCTAGATGTGAAATCTTAAGAAATTGTGGACGATTAGGTAGAAGGATGAATAGGAGTCTTTAAGTTTGACATAATGGGATCATATCAGAATATCAACCAACGTGTACCACTGTGACCATGAAAAGTATTTTCTCCTTCTTTTAAGTGCAAAAGTTGAAACATTGTAGAGAAATTCTTCATTTCAAATCTTGATTTATATATATATATATATATACTTATATCATGGCCCAGATTTTTAACAACTTGATATCTCCAAAATTTAGGCAAGAACTGCTTGCTCCTTTTGCAAATTGAGACAATTCTCTTCTCGGTGGTGAAATGGCCTCATTTTGTAATATTAGAAGCAAATAAATTGGCAGTGAATCGAACATGTGTTGCTTTCTCCAGAATTAATATAAGTAATGGAAGAGAAATAGTGAGCGTCGTAGAATTTAGAGCCCGAGCTCATTTAGTCCCTGCAGTAAGATTAAAGTTTAGACTTTCTCCCATGAAATGAGAAACCTGAGCCTTTAGCATAATTTGATGACAGAAAGAGGGAAGAGCTCATATGAAGAATTTCCTTCATTGCTCAACATTCGAAATACATACATTTTACGAGAATCGACTTGGGTTAAAGTAAGTGGAGAAGGACAATTGGCGAGTGGCTGGGGAATATCATTTATACGCTTCTCTTTCCGCTTCTCAACAGATCACATCCCCATGCACATTGCGAATACTTTTATTCAATTTATGCACCCAAAGCTCCTTTTTATTCAGGGGTTGGCTATTTTCTCAACTCATTTAGATGCAAATATACATTCCATTCAGTTTATGTAGACTTACTTACTTTTATTTCCTCCCTTATTTGTCTCGTTGTCATTATGGAACCTTTTCACTTTTATCTTTATTATCGAAAGAATTGTCAATTTCACGCCATTCGTATTTATTTATTACACATTTTCTAAAGATTATCACTGTTAATGGGTCAGACGTGATGCATAAAAAGCAAATATTTAAAAGCTATTAAAAATTTAATGAAATTTGTTATTTGCTATAAAAAAATATTATCAACCATGCCAAAGGTTTGTGAAAGATGGAAATCGAGAGTGGGCGTAAAAGAAAATGTCACAAAAACTAGGCCACAAATTTGGCTCTGTATCATATTTCGACTACAAGAGAAAGGAGGATCTTTCATTTTTATTAGTAGATGGTTGAGAAGAATTTAAGATTTTTATATCAGAGTAAAATAACATCAAATTGGCTGTGGTATATATTTTCTGAATGTTGACCAAGATGCAGAAAAATTACGTGTTTCATTTTCACTCAAAGCAATAAAGATTTGAGATAAGTTGGAACAGCAGTAAAGCAAATTGGTTTCACAATCTGGACTCATCTACGACTTTTCCAATTCTATAAATATTAAATGACAAATGGCTACTACACATATAAATGCCCCGTAAAAGCCTTAGGACTAATTGAGACAACTATTTGTGATCAAATCTAAGACATTACGTTAATAGAAGAAGAGAATTATGACACAGAAAAAGCTTCTTTTATGTGCCTTATATTACGTAAAAAAAAGTATATTTGTAGGTGGATCTCTAGCAAATAAACAGGGGTGCTATGTTTGACCTGCTGCTTGCTATCTCCTTCAACATCAGTGAAAGTGAGTAGGAATCTCAAGCCAAGGAATATGCTTTCAACTTTCAGCCCTGTTTTATTATGCAACGAAAAGAAAATCACATAAATCACGATCGACTTATGGCACGACATTTTCAATTCTAGTGTGCGACAGAGCACTATTTTCGCATCACAACACAAGACTGGGTTCTTTCAGTATATTATTTAAAATAACAATATTCTATTAGTGTATATATCTTGTATAGTAATTTACATAAACTATATGCACATTTCTAGAACTGTGCACATGAAAAGTAAATATTTTACAATAAGATAATCGGAGTGTCGGAAAAAGGAAAGTGAAAAAGGATGACAACGCAGCATGAGAGTACGTATTTTGATTTCGTTTGGTTTGGAGTGAGCTGTTAATGAAAAACATGGCAAGTGCATTAAATCATCTCAATCTGACAAGAAACGAGTGAGCTATTTATCGGATAAAGGACTGTGGAAAGTGAGAAGGTTTTTTAGGTCAAGCTAGATAAATTCTCTTTTCTTATGTTACTAACTTTCACCCAAACCAACAATCTCAAATCTCACAAACTCAAAAGTCGTGGTGGCCGCATAGTTTATATCTATCATCGCTTCGTCCTTTCACCACGTCCTCTCGTCACCTTCTTATTATAGAAGGAAAAGAAGAAGTCTTATCTCGGCCCCACCACAAACTAACGAACTGAAATTTAAAGAGAACTTTACTTACTCCGAAAGACAATAGCATATTATATTATAGTAACTTGAACTTTCTCCGCAGCTACCGAAAGGAGAAGTAACATGATATTTTTAGGCAGACAATAAATGTTTCTAAAAGCATAATTTTTGAAAGAAAATTTTTTTTTTTTTTTTTTTTTAAATAATATCAAAATTCTTGCATTTACTTGCAACTAAATTATTTATAAAAAAACATCAACAACTTTTTAAGAAAGAGATTCACACAAAAGTGTCTAGAGAGATTAAGCTTAATTGGTTTAACATCTTCATGCAACATTTTGAGCAAAGGTGAAACCATGAAAAGTTTGAGCTTTGGTGAAAACAAGATTTCTTTGACATGAAGATAACAACACTTCAAGCTCTTCTTTCACTGCATCTTCTCTTCTTTCTGTGCCACTAATCAATTTATATTAGATTTCCTTCTTCACGCTTGGGATGTAGCCTTAATAAAAGTAAATGGAAATGGGTAAACTCTCATTAGAACTTGGAATAAAAGAAATACACATTTATTCCATATATTTAAGCTTTACAATAACTACATTAATAACAATTCAGTACGTTTATTATACCTACATGGTGTTATTATATTCAGTTTTAATAATTTATTATATCATAGGAATCAAAGAGATGGGTCCTGAATCCTAATCAAGTATATAAAATTTTTCCTTTTGTCGTCTCACTTCACCCAAAGCGACTTTCTCATTGTTACTCATACCTTTCAATTTTGCGTCCTATAAAAGCTTACAGCAGAAAAGTTGAAACTTGGAGCCTTAAAAAGTGAAGTTGTGTCCATCCTTTTGTCATCCAATGCTCATCTTTTTGCAGCCCTTTCCTGTCAGCGTGTGTTGCATTAGTTGATTCAGTTCATATTGCAGGACATCAGTGGACATTAAAACTCTGTCAGAAAAGTTTCTTTCTTTTATTGAAATCTCTTGTTCGTCTTCCAATAATTTTCCAAACACTCCCATAGTCTATAGATTCAATTTATACATGTCGTAATTTAGGTACATTTATTGATATTATAACCACCAGACACCTTAAAATAATAAAATTGCAATTTTTTTCAGCTGATCTTGATGATTTTTAGTGATTTTCTAATGATGTGCTGATGACAATTTTACAGTGATTAGAGAAACTGCGAAACGGCTAAAAAATTTAAACTCTAATCTTGGAAATCATTATTAGCTCCTTAAGTAAAGTCTGAAAGTTTGGGCTCGTAAAGAAAGTCTTAATGATAGGTCGCAGTAATAAAAGAGGAGGGAAGGATGATTAGCCCATTTAGACTTTATGTGGAATCAAATGTGGAATAGTGGATCAGTAGATTTCCTCTGTTGGATATTGGAATCCATTCTCAATAATAGAATTCTCAGTCTAATGGAACTTTTCATATCCAAGTTGGGGGCACGTTGTTTTCCCCATTATGAGCATACTTAATTCCAAAACAGTATAAAATCAATAGCATGTCAAGCACAATGGATTCTATCAAGGGTATATATATATATATGGGCTGTTAGTTTGGGGAAATGGTCAAACTCTTCATGAGCCCTAACTTTTACTTTTTGGCACCACCACCAACTTCCCTCGGATATGCATTTCTTCTCTTCTCCATACATAAAAGTAATAATGAAGACAGAGAAGTGCGGGCAACTCATTTATTTCCTAGGCATAGATGAGTTTACTTTGGAAAGTTCAATACAAAATCCTCTTTAGAGAGAAAAAATAAAAGTTAGATTAGATTAGACTCTTTACACGTTCCTAATCTCCTAAATACGCTATTCCGTTATCGAAACTACCTCCAATAGATGTACATACTGTAGACCAGTAGAGTGATGTCAAGATGCCAAAAAAGCACCACTTTGAGACTCCTTGCTCAGAATACGTGTACACGCATTCCCCAACCAACTAACTAACAGATACGGTATCTGAAATACCTATCGCTCAGCTACACAAAATCAGATTTCTCCCAACAACTTGGAAAGTCCATTGCCCATCTGCTTTACTCTAAGATGTCAGAGTGTCCGTCTTTTTTTGAAGGGAACACACGTACATACATATATCGTATACCCAGTTTAGTTATATTCCTCTGGCCCTTCAGTCTTGAGAGAAAACTACTTACTGCATTACATCACATTACAAAACCCAAATAAGAGAGCCTTATTCTCTCTTTCGAACGTAAAAGTGATGGGCAAATGGGAGCCCAAACTTTCCAGAAAAATATATCGAAAAGAACCAAAAGCACCTTTTTGGGGCTAACTTATATTGGCTTTATTAGAAAAAGATCCGTGCAAGGAATGTGGACTCATCGAGACTCCTAATGGATTGACGGATTGTGGTCAAGAAAAAACTTTGCCCACCAATGAAATGCCATATAATATAATATCTTATATGTATATATAAACGAGAAAACAATGGATTTCACTGGATCGATCCCTTCTTTCTAAAACTTTTTAATACCGACTTTTTAAAAACGAATTGATCCCTTCTTTCTTTTTTCTAAAAAAGGATGCTTCCTAAATATCAATGACTAGTCTCTCAACTTTATGTTAGTCTTTAAATCTAGTCAATCTTGTGCCATAATTTTATGGGATTAGTAGCGGAAAAAGAATCCTCTGACACGCACACCCATCCGTCCAGCTAGATTTTTATTGCTTCGTCTACTTTCCCTTGCTGTAAAATCTTGTGTCGACGAATTTTGAGTTGAAATTAGATGGTGACTACTGTGAATTCCAGATTCAACTCATCGTCATATGTATACATAAGTATCATTCCTCTTCTCAACTTTCAAAGTCCATCCAAAAGAAGGAAGTTGGAATTTACTAAAAAAAATACGCACGTTTGTTTTCTAAGCAAGTAAGTGGAAAGTTGGAGAGTAATATGTTTTGCACGAGATTTACTTTCATCCTGAGCTTTAACTCCATTTCCTAGTTGCATGTCCCTTCTTCTCTAAATCATTTCATACATTATTCATTTCCACGCTGGGTTACAAAAATAATCTGACCTCAGTCAGAGAAAATGAAGACGGAATGAGGTGAAATGACAGCAATTCCTTGATTGATCATAGCCTTCGAGTCATAATGGAGTAGCCACAATCACCCTTTCCGTTAAGACTTTCGGATGTGGATCTCTCAAGAGGCAAATGCCAAGCAATTATTGAAAGCTTTTTTGGGCATAAATGAAATTAAAAGTGCTGTCTGAATCATTCATTCAATTGCATTTCCCCTTGATAAAAAGGTAGTTTGTTATGTACAGATAAGTATACATACGTACAAGTAAGGCTACCTTCAACAACCACTGGACAAGACATGAAGAGCCATTCATCTATCCCCGTTTTTCATTTTCTAAATTAATCGACATGCATCTTCTATACTTATATATATACTTATTTACACTTTTACGAGAGTTAAAAACTTGATTTTTACAACTTTTTCTTGGAGAAAGTCTTTTAAATTATTTTGTCATGTCTAATCTAAAATGCACCTAGTCCGATATAAATCAATGAAGAAATATGTTCTACAATATACGTTTATGATATGTACAGGACTACACAGCACACTTTTCAACTGTATGTAAAGCAACAAAATAATACCCGTTTAATTATTTGCCGAATTCAGTTTTAACTAAAGTGGAAAATTGATGTCCATTTGACTTTGTGTGTGGCAGCCAAAACTTGGTCTGTTGATAAGAAGAGGCTGCATAGCATAACAATAGATCTTTTAAGAGCATCCTCCATCGCCTCTTGGAAAACCCACTTCAAAGGGAAAGCAAACTTGGTAAATTTTCTTTTCCGAAAGAGTGAAAGTAAGAGCTTGAAAGAGCTTTCACTCTTTTAAAAGCAAGATTCATGCAAGATAGGTGGGAAACCTCGAAGAAAACGTGAGAGCAATTTGTCTTTTGTGTTTTAGAACAGTTTGAATTCCTTTGGGACGTCATCATACAGAAGGGATAAAAATGTCGGGCACAGCAAGCAAAGTTTTTTTTGGGCTGCTCCGCATCGACATGTGGATGAGATGACAGACTTACACTTTTCACTTTGACACCGCTCACTCCCTCCTGACTGATGGGAATCTGACATCAAGTTTGTATGGTGAAAGTACCTTCATACATATCTGTATATCGATGATGTGGAAATTTATTCATGTGAAATTATTATGCATAATACATTCAATATATTTAGTAATAATTTTATTGAATGAAGCTTTTACAAACTGTTAAGTATACATATATATATATTGAATTGAATGATCATTTTATGTTGGGTGTGATAGTTAATAGGAAGACAATAGCTCTTGAAGTTCTTGGCCGTCAATAGAACCCATATCGATGGAACCCAACCAGCAATCTAAATCACTGTCATCTGCAGGAGAAGACGCTTCGTTTAATTTTTTCTCCTTTTGCGACTTTTCTTTGTTGTTCTGATTTGGTTTTATATTTGGGTCTTGGACTCCACTTTGGCAGTGGTGGTGAAAGTGATGGCTGTGGTCACTACCAAGATTTTTGGATCTTGGTATTGACGGACTTTTTTCCGTATTTGACCTCCATTCTCCAAGCACATGACGATCTGCCATCTCTCCCAGCCTCTTCTCCAAAAATAAAGCCTTGGGATTAAACTCTTTGTCCCCTTCTTCTTTCTTGGTGTTATTAAAGGATTCTCCCATCTTACTCCTGACATTAAAGGAGCTTCCTCGTTTTAATGGATGAAATCCGGAACTTTGCACTAAAGTCAAGGGAATACTCTTTTTCTGTTTTTGAGAATCTGCTGTTTTTTGAAACCAGGCACTACCTATGTGCACTTTTATATCCCTTCCCTATATAAAAATATATATATATAGTATCAAGTAGAGAACAGTTCATTATTGATGTCAATTTTATAGCTGTCAAAAAATCTCAACTTACAGAGTTATAGAGACTTTTTTCTAAGAATTTGCATTTCTCTTTGAAGCCTGGATCCTGTTCTTGTTGCAAGAAAGGTGGATTACATTTATTTTGCTCTACTTTCACTTGATCCTCATCATAGCAGCAATAATAACTCTGGGCACTGGGATTCTGATGCCTACTTTGAGGAAGTTTTATAAGTCTATTTCGTTCCGTTGATAATGGATTCTCATCAGGCACCACTTCATTACTTTCATTACTTAAACAACCTGAATTTTGATTAATATGCTTTCCGAGAAAAGTGCTGAAAATGTCACCCAATGGAGTAGTACCTTGTGATTTTCGTATTCGTAGCTGAATCATCTCCAACTCTGACTGTTTTTGTCTTTGCTGATTTGCCGGTGTGTAAGTTGAACCAAAGCTTTGGGGTTTGTGTCCAATTTCAGACTTTGAGCGTGCCAGTTTTATTTTAGACATAGTGTCGCCAGGAATAACAGGTTGTGCACATTTTGCTCTGCTGCTTCCATTTCTACAGGCTGAAAATAAATCTCCAGGTGAAACCGGGTTCAGTTTGACCACAGGAATGTTTACAACGCTTGTTGACTTTGGTAAATTGTAATTGTTTTCGACTTCCATTATCAATTGGGAGCGTCTTCTTTCTAATTGAGATTTAGCTTCTTCTGCAGCTTGTCTCTTTTTTAATTGCTCTTTTGCTTCTAAAAATTGTCTCACGGATAAATTATAGTGTAAATCAGTATTATTTGGATAACACAAGTGCCCAACAGAGTTTTCGGGAAGTGCAAGAATCTGCAACAATAATCATTATATACATAATTTTAAAAGAAAGCATGAGCAAACATTTTTATGTAATTGTAACCTCTTTTGGTTTTGGGATTTCTCCTTTGAAAACGTTATACACTTGTGACAAATACTGAATGACTATTGGGAAATCCGACTCTTGAACTTTCACTGAACTTTCTCCATTCAGCATCTATTATTTATATTTAGATATTTTTTTAGAGTTCTATGATCAAAAGCGTTTCAAATTAAGTAAACTTTGTCATACGATGGGTATCTTGTATTCCTCTGCTAATACTTCAAATACAAACTGATTATTTATTGCAGGGAGAGCGTCATTCTCATATGAGACAAGTTCTGGACGAAACCTTCTAAGAATGGATATAAGGATATTTCCTTTTGTAAAAATATCCAGAATTGAATCCACATGAATTCCGTCCACAAAAAGTTGTTCTTGGAACCATTTAAGAATTGAGGACGCAGAGACTAAAAGAAACACTTAATTTTAAACCACACATTCTCTCTCGACATACACCATCGACTTTGCCATTGAGCAGTGTTACCTAATCGACACCTCTTAGACTCTCTTATGGAAAGAAATATATCTTTCACTTCCTCATCCGAATCGAATAAATTTTTTACTTGGCGAGCTCCCACAGCATTTGCGTTAAGGTTTGGATATCTTGATGATGGATCAATTGTGTATTGGTTATGATTAGGGTTGAGATTTTCATGCGTTGTTTGTGCAAGCAGTCGATTCAAACTTTCTCTTTCAGCCAACACTTCACACACGGACTTTAATCCTTTTCCCCAACTACGAATTGACCAAGTCATATCCAGACTTGCAAGAACTCCACGACTAAATCCAGTGCCCATTGGCCAAAATGGCTAGAACAAAGTGAAAATTCATTATTAAAAGTAAATATTCGATGTATATAAAACATAATGATTTAAGCTTAAGTACCTCAAGCAAAGAATCGCCAACTAGACCCATAAGTAATTTATGACCTTTCCGCTCAATGGCACGACAAGAATTTTCAGAAGCATACCTAATATAAAATATAAAAGTATATGTAACACATACACATGCCAAATAAAAATAGATACATTGTGGTGAAGTCAAAGAGTGAAACATCAGGCTCCCCACGAGAATTTCTAGAGAATTGGAGATCAGTGAGCGAGTTGTTTGTTGCAAATACAACAGCTTGCATAGTGAAAAGTTGTAAAGCTTCAAAGTCTACATTTGCTGGAGAAAGAAGTAGCTCAGGGTCTGAAAAATCCTTAAATATCCAAAACAAAAGTAAATGCATAACTATTATACATTATTATGTCGGTATATATATAATTATACATTGTATTATTATACCTGATACAATACACCTTTATCTAGTAAACTTTGCTTGGTTGGTGTCATCACAAAATAATGAGTCTCATCTTTGTAATAAACAATATTTTCCAAAGCTATGCCCATTGCTTCTTCTAATTCTTGAAAAAATTGCTGCTTGAAAATGTAACTCACTCCGCTAATTTCTTGAACTCTTGCCTCAGCTTCCGTGTGCTTGTTGATAAAGTTTGCCGTAATTGCAATTGCCAATTTTGCCCGTAATGCCTTTCTTTTAAATCCTGGAAGCGTGCTCCTTCTTCCATCAGCTCCGATAATCACATCAAAGTAGAAATGTGAGACATGATGATCAATCGGAGACACTAACGATTTCCATCCCAAATCATGTTCAACTTGTGGTTCAATTAAACCTTCAAATGATACATTTACATGAATTTCAACTCCAAGCAAAAGTGCAATCTTTAGCAAGATTAACTGAAGTTGACGGATCGAAATATGATCAATTGAACCCCCACAAAATTTTCCATAAAAAATCTTTGCTCCTAGATTTCTCAAGTCGGTTATAGTGAATGGCCACAAATGCAAAACATTGTTTCTTGTAAAATTATTCCGTTTTTCAATGACGACTGTTTTGGCACCTGTCAACTGCACTTCGATTGCAGTTCTCAATCCACAGGGTCCTCCTCCAACTATGAGAACCTTTATAAATAAATGGAGATAAATTACATATATTTTGTATGTACATCTTTTTCAAACATCTTTTATTTGGTATTTTTATTTTTATTTACTCTTGTATCTGATCCATATTTTCCTTTTGCATAGCAAGCTTGTGAAGAACGTTTTTCCAATTTTGTCCACAACTCGTTTGCTCTCCACGATGGGATCTTAGCCTTTATATGCATACCAAAGATTCAAAATATCAAAATCTCAATGCCAATTGGTTTGAATTACCCTTAGCTTGGGAAAGAAATTATTAAAGTTGGTTGGTGTAAGGGCACAAGTTTTGCATAAGTTTTGATAGTATTGTAAAACATCGTGTAGTGTGCTAGCATTACAAAATTTGTCAAATAGGTCACAAGCCAAAGCTTGCTCATAACAATTTGTTCTTTTAACTGCCATGTTGTGTTTTTTTTTTAAATCGTTTGAAAACTAGCAAAAATTGTTTATTTTAAACAAAGTTCCATTTTAAAGGGAAAAACTCCAGTAAAAAATTACGGCTGCAGTTGATACATGAAAAACTTTAAGTAGTTTTTTTGCTTGTAGTAAAATTTTAGAATCTCGATCCTAGGATAACAGAAGTCAAAAACGGTTATCTCTCAACTGTTTATTTAAACTACTACTGGCAAATGCGAGCCATCATTTTTCTTCTCTCAACATTTTGTGTAGACTATGTACGTATCACGGAAGAAAATGCTTTTTGTATAACGTTGTTCTGCGAAGGACGTTTGAAATTTTGCCAAATTATCTTAAATGGCAATGCTCTCGAACCCAAAATCATGAGAGCCTAGTTTGAGAAACAGAATTGCAAATAGCAAAGCCAAGCAAGTGAGTAGTGTACTGGAAATCAGGACAAGTTTTTTGCTCACGTGTAAACTCAAAATGCATAACCCACATCCGTAAAAGTGCAAGCTTATAAATAGCATTTTCACGAAACAAGTTTTTGCCCTAAAAAGGCATCACATCTTGGCAGAAGTTTTCTTATTCTTTCAATATTTATTTTAAATTGAAAGTTTTGACGAATGAGGACTTGTTGTTAAAATAATTTTACTTGCCAAAATATTTCAACATTTTTTTTAAATTTCAATTTCAATATTTATTATTGCCACGTTTGTCTTTAAAATTTACGCATTTAAACATGTCTTTGTAACAGTAATAATATAATTAACATTAAAAGTATTTAAAAGACTAGAGATACTTTATATCACAACAAAGCTTAAATAATATATTTATTTAAGTGCTTTCTTCTAAATACTTCAATAGAGCAATTTTTGCTGCAGATAAATCCTTGAAAGTTTCTGCTTTCTCTGCTCTTTCCTGTTCACTTAAATGCATGTTCTTGTCTGAAAAAATATGAGAAAAATTATTGGTTAGATAATTATTACTCATTAGTTTATGGGTGAGTAAATAAATTACCAGGGTGGTATGGAACAGACTTTCGCCGAAATTCACGTTCAATTTCAGATTTCGTTGCATTCTTTTCCACTCCGAGTAGTTTTCTATAAGAATCTAGTGTATCAATGTTGCTGCGAGGAGGATGAACGTTTTCGTTATTATTGTTGTTTGTTCGGTTACTATTTGTATTGTTCGTTCCGAAAAAATCGTGAAACTCGTTTTCATTATAAAATGTAAAATTTGGACCTTGTCTTTCTTCTTGTGAACCAAAAGTAAAGTCCAATATTTTAGGATTGCGTGCCTGTAAAAACATAATTATTGAAAAATAAAACAAACAATAAATATTGCATACCATAGCTATCATAAATAATACAGGCGAAGTTAAAGCCAAAACCTGGATTAAGAAAACAACAAAGTTGTATAAAGGCATTCCAACTTTTTTAACACGGAGAATTAAGGAATTTTGTACACTCGTCACAAAATTCGACATCGATTTGAGATGATTGGAGATTTCTAAAGTCAGAGCGTTAACATAGTTAACTGTCTTCTCCCAAACTGTCTGTTCGTAATCAAACTGTAAGGCATATCTGAAATTATTTATTTTTTAAGTTAGTTTTATCTTAAACCATGAGACGAAGAAAATGGATTTCACTTGCCGACTTTTTGCATAACTTAGGATAGGCACTTTGGAAATTAAGGCTACGTAGTAATTCGGGAAATTTTGGATGTATGTAAAATCCTGGACGCTTCGTTGCGATTGGAAGATGAGGCAAGCGTATTTTGCCTGAATTGCGAACTTGACCCTGGACTCAATGCTGCATTCCATTTCCCCATCTTCCACCTCCACCAACAAACACGCAGGTCGCACTGACTGTTGCTCTGTCGTCATCGAATGGACATGGAACGTGTCTGCTGGGTCAACAGGGGAACATGCCTTCACGTCTGGTTTAGATATGTGCAACTGTGCCTAGATAAAAATATAGTTAAAATTGTTAAAACAGAATAAAATACTAATAGTTAATGAATACCTTGAAAATAGATTCTTTGGAGTTTGTTATCACATTTGGAATGACGAGTAGCAGGCCCTTGGTCAGTCTGTTAGTTACGGTCAACGTAGCACCATTAAAATGGGAGAAACCCTCGACGGATAAAATAATTTGAGAACAAATAGCATAAAAACATAAAACGAAGAGACCTCCCATCTTCATGGATGACTAATTAAAGGACTCCGATGAGTCAGGATTTTGCAGGACCGACTGACTAAAGATTAGAATCATGACTTTTCTCTGGATAATCATCCCCTAACTCGTCAAAATGCTTAAAATTGAAAATGACATCACTACAACCTCAATTAAATTAAAAATATTCTACACTGACTGTGTTGTAGTCTAAGTAGACTACAAAATTCAAATGTCTTTTCCCACACAATAATATTGCAGTATGAAATGTTCATCCCATGTTTTTTTTTATTTTGAAAATTAATTTTTCCGGTTTTTTGTAATAATTTTTCCTGTGATAGCTTGAATTGGATGCGAGATAAGTAAATTTAATTCCGATTAGTCAAGGAATGATGAAAACTGTCCCTAGACAAATTAGGACCTTGAGCTCTTTGTGAAAACAAAGAAAGCCGGTAAGTTATCAAAGATTTGTGTTTTAAACTAAAATTTGTAATTAATTACCCAATTTTATAAGGTGTAAAGCAACAAGAATGAGGCTGGGTTCAGGATCATCGTTTCTCGTTCTTAAACAAGTTAGAAATGGAAGTTACAGGCAAAGTTATCGTTGTTGCTCCACAAAAAATGGAGATGAAAATAAATCGGACGCAGAATTTCCAAAGGCATACGATCCGTCTATATTCGAAGTCCATTGGAACAATCGATGGCCTCTAAGAGAGTCCTTGAAGAGACCCCAAGCTCCCAGTTTCAGGATGATTCTGCCACCCCCAAATGTCACGGGAAAGCTACACTTGGGTCACGCGTTGACCCTAACGATCCAGGATACGATTGCACGATGGTATCATTTTGACATTGATTATTCTCTGAAATCTGTTTTCATAATACACCTCTTGTTAGGAAGACTATGCAGGGATTTAATGTGGAATGGTTTCCTGGATTTGACCACGCAGGGATCGCGA
Source organism: Proisotoma minuta (assembly GCA_034698145.1). Classification (NCBI taxonomy): domain Eukaryota; kingdom Metazoa; phylum Arthropoda; class Collembola; order Entomobryomorpha; family Isotomidae; genus Proisotoma; species Proisotoma minuta. The sequence continues at coordinate 33,416 of JAQIXN010000403.1, forward strand.
CTCATACTGTGGCTCTTAGAAAACTTAATATAAGTAATAAAGATATTACGTCATCTGATGTCCAGAACAAAATTGAGGAATTTGCATCTGCCAATTTGAACTGCATTAAAGACCAGCTACAGTCGATGGGTCCACTCTTAAATTGGGAGTCAACATACTACACATTAGACGAGGTACAATTTTAATGAATCGAAAGAGGCTTGATAACGTTTTGAATTGCTATTTTTCTTGCAGAATCATTCTGCAGTAGTTAAAGAAGCATTTGTTTACTTATTTGAAGCTGGATTAATTAAAAGAGGAGATGGAATCGTAAATTGGTGCTGTACTCTACAATCTTCGGTTGCTGATGTGGAAGTTGATTGTGTGGATTTTACTAAGTTGACAACTCTTCGAGTCCCTGGCCATGAAAAACCTATTGAATTTGGACTGTTATATTTTTGTGAATATGCATTAGAAAACTCGGGTAAAACGAATAATTTCGCCTTAATTTCTGAAACATTAAATTAGAATGTGTTATTTTCAGACGAATCTTTAACTATTGCAACTTCTAGACCGGAAACAATGTTTGGAGATGTTGCATTGGCCGTAAACCCAGAGGATTCTAGATATGCCAAATATATTGGAAGAAAAGTCATAAATCCTGTTAATCAAAAAGTTTTGCCTGTTATTGGTGATAAAAGAGTTAAGACTGACTTTGGGACAGGTAATTTAATCGGTATCGATGTTTACTGTATACTTGTTTTACTTTACTTTTTTTTGATGTGATAGGTATCGTAAAAATTACGCCTTCGCACGACAAATTGGACTTTGCGATTGGCGAGTCCCAAAATTTGCCAAAAGTAAACATATTTACCCCAGATGGTTACCTTAATGAAACCACTGGAAAATTTAAGGTTTGCATAAGAATTGAATGAAAAGCATGCCTATTGTATAATACTACTGTTCAATTGTTAAAATTTTAGGGGATGGCTAGATTTGATGCCCGTGCATCTGTATTGAATTACCTTGAAGACATTGACGCTTTAAAAAGCATTCAAGAGTATTCTGGAGCTGTAAATATTTGCAGTCGAACTGGTGATGTTATCGAACCAAAAATCTTACCTCATTGGTTTTTCCAAACTAAAAAGTTCACAGAACAATTTGTGAGTGCCATTAACCGAAAGGAATTTATAATTTTTCCTGAAAATCATTCTACGGATTTATTGCATCAATTAGCTTCCGTTCAGTATGTTTGCTGTATTTATTTAAATATTATATCTAATTTTAAATCTTTGCAATTTATAGAGACTGGTGCCTTTCACGTCAAATTAAATGGGGTCATGAAATTCCTATTTACCATCACATTAATTATCCAACGGAATGGGTTTCTGCTCTAGATAAAAATGTAAATTGGTAACGAAAAAAATACTAAACATTTGTAACAACATTTTTTATTGGCAGACTGCAAAAAGGAAAATCGAAGAGAGATATGGGATAAAGGTTCAAGATGAGTCTGAAATCATACAAGATCAAGATGTGTTAGATACATGGTTCAGTTCATCTCTTATACCAGTAGCATTATCAGGGTGGCCAGATTTGAAGGTATGAACTCAATCTGAAGATTTCAAAAGAATTATCTATCAATCCAAATGCATACAATTTCCTTCCTTTGTTTGCAGACCGTTCAAGAAATCTCATTAATGGAAACAGGGAACGACATTTTGTTATTTTGGGTTTGGAGAATGGTCATTACAACTTTGGCTTTGACTGACAAGTTTCCTTTTAACCAAGTCTTGCTGCATGGAATTTTCTGTGATAAATATGGAAGAAAAATGTCAAAATCGAAAGGAAATGTAATTGATCCAATTCATATAATCGACGGGATGTCTCATGAAGCCTTAATAGAAGATGCAAACAATTCTTTAAATTCTGGCGAACTTGAGCAACAAGAATATGATTTAAGAATATCAGCCATAAATAGCGAATATCCAGAAGGTTTCAAAGCTTTTGGACGAGATGCTTTAAGGTTTGCATTGTTATCACAAAACATTCAAGGTTAGCTAAGCATAGTTAATATATTGTTTTTTTCCTATAATCAATTTTAATAATAGTAGTAAATAATTGCAGGGGAACAGCTTAATTTGGAAATCTCTTTTGTCGAAAGCTGTCGACATTTCACTAACAAACTTTGGCAAGCATTAAGATTTTTTAGCATATATCAAGCAAAACTTTTAAACCCACCAACCATGTTACAACCAACTACAGTTGGAATAGAATCAGTGGAAGATTTATGGCTTCTGGCATGCTTATACGAATTTGTCGAAAACTGTGAAAAATACTTGGACGAAGGACGCTTTCATTTATATGCAGAATCGATTAAAAAGTTTTTTTATCAGCAGTTGTGTGATGTATACATTGTAAGTTCAGTTGTAAAATTCAATTTTATATTATTATTATAATTTTACACGTTTCCATTTTTTTGTTTTACAAGGAATTGATAAAAAATGATTTAAAGACTGGAATGAAAATGGAACAACATTTGTTGGTGATGCAGATTGCTTTTGAAATTGGACTAAAACTGAGTCATCCTCTCCTTCCATATGTCACTGAAGAAATGTGGTTTCGGCTTGGCCAAAAAGGATTATTGGTTGATCAACCATATCCAAAAGCTGTAGATCTAAAGAGTTTTCAAAACGAAAAGCTGAATGCCACTGTACTTAAATCTATAAAAATCATCAAAGAAATTCGTTCTCTCAAAGCCAGAATTGGTATAAAAGAATCATCCAAGCCCTACATGTTTCTTGATGTTCCTTCTTTGGAACTTCCGGACATTGGAACAATGAAGGTTCACATTGAAACACTTGGTGGATGTAAAATAAGTTGTGACAGCATTCCAGCTGCTGAAAAGCACAATTATATCACTATTATCATCCAGATTGATGGAAAAATTTATAAAATTTCAACACCAAAGGTATGCATTGGCTTTTGACTTTTATGTGTTTAATGAACTGTTCACCTAATAGGGAGACGCAACTGCAAAATTCTTGGAAGGAGAAATGACTAAAATTGTCAAATTACAAGTGAAACTAGAAAAAATGAAGCAACAGTACGACAATCCTAATTTCCAACAATACGCCTCTACAGAAGTTAAAGAGAAACTTCGTAAAAGGGTATGTTTAACTGTGTAGATAAATTTTTTTACTAATATTATTTTTTACAATAATATTGTTAATAATTTCTTAGCTGAAAGCCCTGGAAAATCAAATAAATGAAGTAATTGCTAATTCAAATGGTTCAACCGAAGATAAACGAACCCCATAAAAAAACCTTAGGTCAAGTTCTTTATTATCATTGTTGTTTTTAATTTATAAATTTCCTACATTTTTAACTAAACCGTGTTGAAAAATTCTAGTCAAATAAACAATAATAGTACAATGTTTAAAAATTCGTTTTGAATTAGGCACGCAGTTTTTGTGAAAGAATTAGGGTTGTTATCAATTTGATTAATTATGATTTCTGTTCCCTGTTTACAGAGCTGTAGTAAAATTATTATCCAAAATTCACAGTGTTAATCTGATTAGTATTTTCGAGTTAAAAAAACAAAAAATGTGTATTTTTTTATTTATTTTTTGAGCTTGGGATCGTTGGGGACCGACTCGCTTTTTTTATTTGATTCGGTTTTTTGAGGTCCTCTGCCCAATTTTTCCATTAGTTGTCCTCGTTCCTTTTCTAGTTGCTGATACAAGTTTGTAATTTTTATCAAACTTTCATGAACCTGAAAATGATGCAGTTACTATTATAGTCAAGTAACGCTCCACGTATAAAACGTATCAAACCTTTCCAACTTCTGTTTGAATTACTTCATGATCATTGGTAATTTTCTTTAATTCGGCATTATTTGCTTCCCATTTCTTTTGCCAATCTTGCGTTTCCGTCTCAAGATCTTTTGTCTTTTTTGTTACCTTGTCCATCTCTCCAGTAAAACCTTGATATATTGCATTTGTATCTTCCAAAGAATTTTGAAGACCTGAAAACTTTTCTTCGTAACCTTGAAGTCTTTGTCTCAATTCCAGTTCCAACTCTTTTGCGTTCTTCATCTGCTTTCTATTTTCTACCAAAGTATTTGCCAACTTTTGCATCTCTCCATACGTTTCTTCTCTTTCTTGAGCAGATTTTAATCTCAACTTGGCCAAATCCATTTTTGTTTTTATCAGTTCATCATTGGCCACTTTCAAATCATTGGTCATGTCCTAAGTTTAATTAATTGGATTGGCAACTAATTGTATTATAATCCAAAGATTTTTTTAAAAGTTAACCTTACTTCATGACGATCGTCATATTTTTGCTTGAGTTCAGACACAGACCCTGTTAAATCAACATTTTCTTGCTTTGCCTGAATGAAAGTAAAAAAAAATGTGAACATTTGAACAAATTATTCAATAGAGGCAAAATATTTACCGAATACCTTTAAACTATCGCTCATTATGTCACTCAATTGCTTGTTGACATTTTCCATCATTTCCATGTTGTCTGCAACTTCTCTTGCAAGCTTGTTCCCTTGTCCTTCTGCTTGTCCAATTTGGTTTGCACTTTCATCCTGAGATAAAGAAAAATTCATCAAATCTGTGTTTGATTAAAGAGTTGGTTAAAATAAAATACCTTAATATCTTGAGTTTGTTTCTGCAAAACTTTACATAGCGAGTCTAACCGTTCACGCATTTTAATAGATTTGGTAAAATCTCCTTGCAAGTTGTTAAACGTGGTTTCCAACTCTTTCAGTTGAGTCTGTGCAACCCAACAATCCAATTTAAATAATAATTTTATAATCATCATGCTTTACCATTACTTTTAGACTAATGTTGTCATCCAATAGAGATTTTTCCCTGTCTGAAAGCTTACTGCTTTCCCCCATACTGCAAATTATAAAGTTCTAAGCAAAATATAAAGCACAAAACAAATTACAAAATAAATCACAGAAAGGCACAAAAAATGATTTGTCCTCCACCGCTTCTCAATACGCAAAAGACCAGGAGGTATTTCGGATGCTGCTTCTCGGGATATTTGAGAGGAATTCGGATCTTCGGTGTTCAAGTCAGAGCATGGATAGAAAGCAATCGAGAGTCTATTTTTATCATCACAAGTATGCATATGTACGACTCTATGAAAATACAAAGATGCTTGCGAGCTTTATATGAATGCAATTTTAAATGAAATATATTTTCAAAACTATTCATTTATTTTTATAATTACACATGTGACATGTTCATATATGCTCACTTGTCCTTGTGCATTATTGAAGGGCCCACTTCAAAGAATTCGTTTTGTGATATTAACAATCTAGAAAAGTTGGAGAGACTGGCTAAAACAGACCCTCCTTTCCAATTAGCATATCGCCGTTCGGGTGGGGCTCGGATTGTGAGTTTGGCTTTGGGTGGCAAAAGGGCTTGGATTTCTTTTGAAAGTCTTTCGACGAAACCTGGAGCCAAAGTTGATCCTCCACTCAAAACAATATTCCCGTATAGGTCTTTTCTAATATCCATGTTTGTTTTCATAATTGATTTATATAGCATTTCGTGAACACCAGCTTGATCTGTGTCTGCAAAAAGGGATGGATTAAATAGCAGTTCTGTGCATTGATATCGCTCGTCTCCAAGCTTGAGTACTTCTCCATCTGGAAGTGTAAACGACATTTCAGGATCCTTTATAACTGGATTTGCTTGTTCGGAAGTGTATGCAGTGCTCTCTTTTATAAAATGAATAACTTCTAATGGTTTAGAACCAAATCCCTTTTCTTTAAGAAGCCTTCCCAGTAATAATGAGACGTCGTTGCCTCCAAAGTCGGCTCGATGTATGGCTTCAGTTATTGGATATCCTATAAAGAATTATGAATTTACAATTTGCAATTTTATTATTTATTTCACAAAAAAACGAACCTCCCCAAACTGGTAGCGCTTGGCAAACTCCATGGCCAATGTCCAATACGACACCCGTTGTCAAACCAAATCCATAAAGTGGTAAGGTAGAAGATTGGGCAACATAAATAGCAGGGAAATTAAATTTTTCAAATAGAATCTGAGCCATTTTCTCGCGATTTGCCTTTGGATTCATTACAGGTTCCGTAATTAGCAGGTTGCATTCTTCAGGTTGACTTCCAAGACCTTCAAGGAAAGTATAATTCCAAACAGTTTCCATTGCGTCCCAATCTGTTATCACTCCATGTTGCATAGGATAGCTAACTTTCGTTTCTCCATTCTTGATGCTTCTTGTAAGTTGCTCATATTTTTGGGAAGTAGATATATCTGTAAAATTTACTTGTTTGCTTCCATTTGTCTTGTTAAGCCCCATAATATTTGGAAATGTGACGACAGGGTCATCTTCCTCGGCAAATCCTGCATAAATGAAACCACTCCCATTATCAACAACTATTGTCTTCTCGCACATTTTCTTTGTATAAGCAGATTACGCAGTAATTTTTTTTTAAATTCAAAACGAGAATTACAGTTACTGAAATTATGTTTGATATGTGTGACTAATCAAATAGATTAAGCATATTCAACCTTGACATGACAATGATTTTATTATGATCAACGAATGACAAAGCCTCAGTTAGTGATAAGATATTTATCATCCCATAAACTTTACACATAATGTTATGTAAATAGTTTGTAAAGTATATGCGTAACTGTAATTGAAAACGACAGAGACTAATAGCCGTATTAATAATGCTCCCTTAGTGGGGGTTAAGTGTTAGTGCGCACTAAACTTACGATTTTTGGTATAAATAATGAAATCTAACACTAAACTTAAAACTTTCACTTAGTGGTCACTTAGTGGTCACTAAGATTTGACCTTGGTATAAATAATGACAAAACTTAGTGCGAACTTACACTAAAATCTTAAGTGCACTTG